>SJYX01020075.1:121362-180179 GCA_006410675.1 Oreotragus oreotragus
TGAGGGTTCGATTCCTGGGTCAGGAAGATCCCCTGGAGGAGGGCATGGCAACCCACTCCAGTATTCTTTTCTGGAGAATCCCATGGACAGAGCAGCCGGGCGGGCTGTCTGTAGGGTCACAAAGAGTCAGACACGACTGAAGTGACTTAGCACACAGGCACACGTGTTCCATTGTAGGTATATATACCACATCTATTTTACCCATTCGTCTAATGATGGACACTTAGGTTGCTTCCGTATCTTGCCGATTGCCAATAGTGCTGCAATGAACATAGGAGTGTGTGTCCCTTTCCTGATCAGTGTTCTCACTTTCTCTGGACACATGTCCAGGATGGGCATTGCTGGATCGTGTGGTTGTTCTGTTTGTTGAGGAAGCTGCATTCCGTTTCCCACGGTGGCTCCCCCAGCTTACATTCCCACCAACAGTGCACAAGAGTTCCTTTTTCTCCACATCCTCATCAATACTTCTTCTTTGTTGACTTTTTAAAAATAATTATTTAATTGGAGGATAATTGCTTTACAATGTTGTCTTGTTTTCTGCTGTACAACAACGTGAATCAGTAAGCATATATTCCCTCCCTCTGGAGCCCCCCTCACCCCTGCAACCATCTCACCCCTCTGAGTTGTCACAGAGCACCAGGCTGAGCTCCTTGTGTTATGCAGTGGCTTCCCCCGCCAGCCACCAGTTTTACACATGGTGATATGTGCATTTCAGTGCTACACTCTCCATTCGTTCCACCCTCTCCTTCCCTGCTGCGTCCACAAATCCATTCTCTACATCTGTGTCTCTTCTGCCCCGCAGATAGATTCATCAGTACCATTTTCCTAGATTTCATATTTGTGTATTATTCCGACAGGTGTGAGGTCTTGGCTTTGATTTGCATTTTCATGATGATTATGATGCTGAGCCAGCCAGAGATCCTTTTAAGCACTCTGGTGCTAGCAAGCCCTCGATCAATTTCAGCTATTCTTTTTATTAACATGTGGTCCTTCAGCAAATACAGCTGGGAAGGATGGCTCACTGAGCCATTAACTCCTTGGTATGAATTAGTTTCTCAGCAGGAATAGTTGAGGAAGGACCTCAGGATGGGAGCAAGGATGGAGTTACAGAGACAGAGAGCTTAAAAAAAAAAAAAAAAATGCTAGAGAATCTAAAGCAAATCTCTTTGTGGTTTTGCTGAGGCCCACCCCAGCACAGCATGAAGACAGCTTTGCAAGCAGCAGTTGGCGTGTCTCCCTCTGAGCCCAGCCAGGCGGTGGAGGAAATGAAGAGGCACTCCAGGGAGGGGCAAGGCCAAGAGGCCAGGGTGGAGCGGGGAGAGCGGGTGGTGAGCGCAGCTGCCCTGTGACATGGACGGACCCTCGCGCTGCTGCTGCTGGCCCAGGACACAGGTAACCCGCTCTCAGAGGACTGGGACTGCTTCCCGTTTCCCGCTGGGCTGGCATCTGGGCTCCACAAGAATAAAATGGGCATGGTATAGCCTTAAGGGATTAGAGAGCAAGGCACCTCCTGCTTCCCTTACTCTGCTCCATAGAGTACCGTGCGTAATCTGACAGCTGTTTAGATTCCCACACTTCCAAATCAGATGTGTAGTCTGACAGCTGTTTACGCGAACAACGGGAAGGAACACCATCCATGGGGTTAGAGCATGTCTAAGTCTCTTAGGACAAGGATTGAACTGCAGGTAAATGTATTATTAAGATGAATGCCGTCTGTTTCGTTTTACTCTCTTTAATGTGGCTATGAGAACATTTGGAATTACACGTGTGGCTGGCGTGTTTCTATTGGACATCTCTGGTCTGCATTACCCTGGTCTCCCTTCTCCCACCTTTTCCTTTTCCCCTCAACTCTCTAATTAGACTAGAGATGCCCTTTGTCCTGGGAATCTAAAGTCNGGAACACCATCCATGGGGTTAGAGCATGTCTAAGTCTCTTAGGACAAGGATTGAACTGCAGGTAAATGTATTATTAAGATGAATGCCGTCTGTTTCGTTTTACTCTCTTTAATGTGGCTATGAGAACATTTGGAATTACACGTGTGGCTGGCGTGTTTCTATTGGACATCTCTGGTCTGCATTACCCTGGTCTCCCTTCTCCCACCTTTTCCTTTTCCCCTCAACTCTCTAATTAGACTAGAGATGCCCTTTGTCCTGGGAATCTAAAGTCTTCAGAATCTGTTTTTGGATCTTCTATTTTCAGTTGTTAAGTCACTGATTACACTTGGCAATGCTTCGCTCGTGCATGTGGTCTGTAACAGACCCTTGGTTCTAGGATAAAGGGATTCAGGTGGCAGCAAGTAGCAGGGGGATGAACTTTTATTAAGCATCAGGGCTACCAGCTTCATTAATGTTATCGCCTTTAAACTTATTTTGCAGCCAGGACTTCCTTGGTGGCTCAGATGGTAAAGCGTCTGTCTACAGTACAGGAGACCTGGGTTTGAGCCCTGGGTTGGGAAGATCCCCTGGAGAAGGAAATGGCAATCCACTCCAGTACTATTGCCTGGAAAATCCCATGGACAGAGGAGCCTTGTAGGCTACAGTCTATGGGGCCACAAAGAGTCGGACACGACTGAGCGACTTCACTTCACTATAGGGTGGGGATATTTACTTTTTCAGATAAAGCAACTGAGGCTTAGAGAGCTCTGGTAAGTTGCCCGAGATTACCCACCAAGTAGGAGGTGAAGAGTCAGAAGTTGAAACCTGGTGTGTCTGGCTCAAGTGCGAGTTTCCCCTCTACCCTGACCAGCAGCACAAGCTTCATTTTTGACTCACTTGAAATGAAACTACAGGGGTTTCCCCACTACCTGTGGGTCCTGCCTGAACTTGAAAGGGACTCACTAACAAGACCCTGGATGATGCATTATCATAGATTTCTAGGTGGTGCGAGGAACCAGCCCAGGACTGGGCCTCTGAACACCTGGGTTCATCGGCTCCTGATGTCCTAAGGGGCTTAGGACAGGTAGCTTTTGCCTCTGTAAAACGAGAGGAACTTTACACCTGTGATCCTAGGTCTGCTAGCTAGGGAAATAGAATTAGGCTGCCTTTGTCACTTAATCACTGATGGTTTACACCTGAAATTAGAGGACTTAATCACTGATGGTTTACACCTGAAATTAGAGGCCTTTTTTCCTAAATAAAATCTTTTTTCCAACAGTCTGAGAAACTCTTAATTCCGCACGTGCAAATTTCTTTTTTCTCCCTTATGTGCAAATTTCTGTTGAGTATGCTGAAAATTAAAACCTGGAAGGGGAATCCACATTGTGTGGGTGGGCAGGAAAACTCATTATTTTCAAGGATCAGGGGGCTTTTGATGCCCTCCCACATGGCCGGCATTTTCCTAGTGGTTTCGTGCTGGTGCGTGTCATGGGGGAATTTTGATCTGGTATCATTGCTCTAATGACTAGAAATCCTCATTATCTGTTTAGCAGATCAGAGAGGAATGCCAGTCTCTCCAAAACCTGCTTATTAATTCTCCCTGAAAAGCCGTTTTATGAGAACGGCATCAAAGCCAGGTGCCCCGAGGAGGGCTCCCTTTAGGCCGCTTGGCAGCATCGCTCCTGTCAGAGCTGATCTTAAGGAGTGAGTCAGGGCCAGCCCGGGGCTTGGCCAGCTGCAACTCTGATGCTCCCCCAAGCTTAGCTTAGGCAGCTAAGCTTCCTAAGCCCCCAGCCCCCAACTCAGGACTTACTCAAACCTCTTTATTCAGTGCCCTCTGATTGCTGCTAAGAAGGCCTAGGAAGGCTAACTTTCCAAACGAGTTGCCATTTTTTGTTCCCAGTCTCTGAAGGGTAAATTGAATTGTCCTATAGTAGGTAGTTCTTCTAAATGGATTTCAGGGTGAATATCTTTCCCACTTGGCAGAGATTTAAATTAATTCACTGACAGTCTCTGAGGCCTTGACATTTGAAAAAAATGAGCCAGGGACTAAATCCTTTATTTAAACCCCTTTGAAACTTGGCTCTGGAGTTCCAAGGTGGGGTGGGAAAAAGGGACAGAAAGAACGGTTAGAAAGGATTTCAAAACCTACTTCTTTCTTTCTTTTTTTTTAAATGTAATTTAAAAATTCTTATTTGATTTTTAAGGGTTACTTTTCATTTACAGCTATTACAAAATATTGGCTATATTCCCTGCACTGTACAACACGTTGTTTCATGAGCCTTTGCTGGGTGTCTTACACTGAACAGTTTGTACCTCCCACTCTCCTACCTTCACGTTACCCCCTCCTCTCCCCACTGGTGGCCTCTAGTTTGCTCTCTGTATCTGTGAGTGGTTCTTTTTTGTTATAGTCTCTCATTTGCTGTATTTTTTTGATTCCACATATAAGTGATGCTGTACAGTATTGATCTTTCTCTGTCTGACTTATTTCACTTAGCATAATGCCTTCAAGTCCATCCATGCTGCTGCAAATTGCAAAATTTTGTTCTTTTGTATGACTGAGTCATATTCCATTATATGTATTTATTATATATTATATATATCTTCTTTACTCATTCATCTGTTGATGGATACTTAGGTTGCTTCCCTATCTTGGCAATTGTAAATAATGTCACTATGTCACTATGAACACTGGGGTGCTATGTGTCTTTTTGAAATAATAAAACCCATTTATTAAGTGCAATTATTAGCAGCAAGTGATTTGTCTATTGTTCAACGTATTCCAGGGACCCATAGTTTGAGACCCTTTACTAATATTGTATGGCTGTAAATAAAAGGAGGGAAACATTTTAATTGAGCAAAAGTTTAATAAGTTACTTCTGGAAAACAAACCACAAACTAGCTTTTAAAAACATCTTTCAGCATGTTGACGATGGAGTTGGTCAAAGTTACCTTCAAGTTAAGTTTTTCCTGTGAGAATCCATAAAAAAAGACCATGGGTGGGTAACCTAAGCTTGTGAGGCAGCAGCTTCAATGGGAAGAACAAGATAAAGATGTTTTTCACTTTTGCTGAAGCTAATTATTATTATTATTATTATTATTATTTTGAAGTCGCTGAGTTGTCTGATTCTTTGTGACCCACGGACTGTAGCCTACCAGGCTCCTCCATCCATGGGATTTTCCAGGCAAGAGGACTGGAATGTGTTGCCATCTTCTTCTCCAGGAGATCTTCCCGACCCAAGGATTGAACCCTGGTCTGCCGCATTGTAGGCAGACGCTTTACCGTCTGAGCCACAGAGTTCTTAAAAGACTGTGACCTTCAGAAATGGGAAAAATGGATGAAAAGACAAAGGCAAAAGTGACAAGGCTTAATCTTAGCAAGGCTACAAGGGCATGTCATTACCTCCAGGGAGCAGTTTGGCAGTTTGAGAAAATGTGGAAGGAAATTCTGTGTGCTTTTAACTGGGTTGAGAGTCTTTCAAGGCAGGGAGCACATAGTAGGTGCTCATTTAGTGCTGAATGAACAAGACGTGGCAGGGTGGCACCTCTTCTCTGACTTGCCATTTTCAGCCCTCTCATCTGCTCCTAAAGCTGATGGAAGAGCTGTCCGTCCTCCAAGACAGGGAAGAAAGGAGTGAGGCCCACACGTGCCCGTTCAGGGGTCCACAGAGAGATGGGCAGAAAGTCAACGCCCCTTTCTAAGCACTCAGCCACATCTCTAGTTGAATGCATCTTGAAATCCTCGCAGTGTGCCCTTGGGTGTGCCGGGTGGGGATAAAGATGAGGGAGGTGGTGAGAAGGGTGATGGAGAGAGGCAGCACCCAGGAGGGTGAT
The DNA here is from genome assembly GCA_006410675.1 of Oreotragus oreotragus. Taxonomy (NCBI): domain Eukaryota; kingdom Metazoa; phylum Chordata; class Mammalia; order Artiodactyla; family Bovidae; genus Oreotragus; species Oreotragus oreotragus. Next base: position 127,072 of record SJYX01020075.1, read on the forward strand.
GCTGGAGGTGCCACGAGGCTTTCAGGGGGTCCTGGTAGGATCCTCACACCCCCTCCCCAACAACGCACCAGTGAGGTGGCAAGTCCTTCCTCCAGGATGCAGACATAAATGAAAGAGCCAGGAAAGCTGGCAGGGTGTCTGGTGGTCGATGCAGGTGGAGGCCTGGTGGATCGGGAGCTAGAACCTGAGTCCTTGCTCCAGCAGCAGAGTCTTCCCAAGCCACTGATGGAGCTCTGCCTGGCTGCCTCCCTGGCTCCCTGTTTCACAGCGGTCCCTCCTGCCTCACAACAGGTATTTGCTTAACATCTCCTCTGCATATGGCTTTGAATTTCAAAATGAGATAAATAAAGTGACTGCAGTGAGGATCAGGCGCTGGGTACACTAGATTAATGTGACATTTACTGAAATGTGTTTGGTCTAACCCTTGCTCATCACATATCAAAATAGATTCCTGGCAGAAAACCAGGTTCACTGCAAACTGCTTCACTGACCTACATTAGAAGTAGCAGATGTTACTAGAAAGAGGTCCGAACTGCAAGATAAATCAGAGCTTTGTTAGATGCAAAGAGAGATGCTCCATAAATAGAAAGGGAAAACTAGGGGTTGTGAAAAGAAGTTCTACGGTCAGGAGAATTTTTTTTTCTCCAGCTGCTGGATTCATGGGCAACTTCAATTATGCCCAGGCTGCCTTTGGCCATTCCATTTGGTTCTGAACACTTCTTTTAAAGAACTCCCTTCACTTCCCAAAGTTTCTGTTATCATGGTACTGGAGGCCTTAGAGTTTTCCACTCATCTGGCCCCCAACCCAACTCTCCTAATTCCAACTCTCTTCCCTTTTAGCATCACTCCTGTGAGGGCGTGATGCCTTGGGGAGTGGGGGAAGCTCTCTCCTTTTCGGTAATTTTTCTGTTCTTCTCTTTCAACACAATGTACGTTTAGTGCAGAAAAATTAGAAAGCACGGAGGAGTAAGAAAGAACTCTATGAAGTCATGAGGAAGCTCATCATCCAGAGAAAATCACTATTAACACTTTGGCTGTTTGTCTTTCCATGATGTGGACGCGGAGATGGCCGTAATATACCGCCAGGTGGGGGAATAAAGAATACGCAGTACACACATGCAGGCCCACATACATACGATGTATTCATTTTGATGGAGAGTGTTTGACATTCTGTTATGTTTATCTTCCTTTGGTTGACTCAGCAATGTGACGTGAGCATCTTTCCACAGAACACTTCAATGGTTGAATCTTATTCCACTTTATGGATGTCCCACAATTGACACAAAAGTCCACCATCCCTGAGTATCAAGGATATTTCTTCACCGCTGCCCTTGTAAATGGTTTGGCAGTCACTTGTTTTAAGGGCTGAATCTCTGCACACATCCTTGGCAATTTCCTTGGGATAAATTCCTCTAAGTGGAATTACTGGATCAAAGAAGTACGGTCATTTCCAGGACTTTTTGATACACATCACCAAATTATTCTTCACAAAGATTGTAACAATTTGCCCATCTGCCAGAACACTTGCCAAGACTGAGAATTTTCATTTTTAAAAAATATAGTTTTAACTTACCTTATTTTGTTAGTGAGATAGTACTTATTTAACTGTACTTATTTATGCAACTGGCCATTTGCATGCACGTTTGTCTAAACATTTCTTGAGGATCAGGTAGGTGCCTGAGTCTGGGTTTCTAGCAGCAGGCAACGATTGGTGAGTCCTGGCTCCTTTGGGGAGGGGTCTCAGTCTAGTGGGGAGGCCGGACAAGGTAACAGAAGACTTCAGCTGTGTGTAACAAGTGCTGTGGTCTGAGATGCTGTGTAGGAGAGTCTCTTGGCCTAGTGACCTTGAGGGGTAGAGACTTGTGAGAAAGAAGGCTTCCTGGAGAAAGGGACAGCTCACTTTAGTCCTGGTGGAAAAATAGGAGACAAGGAAGAAGTCTGGGGGCCTACATACAGGGAAGGATGGCCCACGGTCTGGGAAATGAAGATCAGTTTGGTGGTAGTATTGAGTGTAAAAGAAACTGCTAAGCAACAAGGCAGGAGATGTGAGCAGTCAGATGATGACAGGCGTCACAGGCCTGTGTAAGGCCTTTGGACGATATGTCAGCAGACGCTGGGAGGCACTGACTGTTAGCAAGCAGATTTATGCCTGATAATAATAATAACACTTTCTGTGATAATGTCAATCCTTGCTCGTTCCAATATCTTGGTCACTAGATTTGACAGTGTTCCTTGTGACACTGTGGGTGTTAAGTGAAAACAGTGAAAGATATTAAGTAGTTTTCTACTAATTTTAATTGTGAGAACCTATGTTTTCCACTGGTGACTGATATTGCCAAGGTTATTATATCCTGAGAGCTACAATGGTGTTAGTAAAGTGTGCCCAATATATTACTGATGCAAATACATTGAGGTATTTCATGTGAGTCAACTAGATTTTTCTAACATCAGTGTCTCATTGTTATCACATTTGCTACCATGGTCCTCCATTTTGTTCTGTTTTTTTTTTTTTTTTTTCCTGCTTTGGCTGTGCTGTGTGGCTTGTTGGATCTTATTCCTTGACTGGGGATAGAATCCAGTGGAAGCATAGAGTCCTACCTGCTGGCCTGCCGGAGAATCCCCTTACTCATGTATTTTTAATGGTTGTAGAAGCTCATAATTTTCATAATTTTTTTCAAACTATACATGTTGTCTAAAATACTGCATCTTTTAAAGAGCTATTGCTGTTTCCACTATTTTAATAGAAGAAAATTTTTTATTTTCATGTTGACCTTTGGATGGTAAAAGGACCTGTCCTAGGTTCACAGATAAAATGAGTCTTCTCTTTTTCTTATTTAATATTTTCTATTTTGGAGAAGTTGGCATCAATGTCAAAAGACTACAATTTGTTTGGCATCAGTAATATATATTTCATTAACTGTTTTATGAATTGGGTTAAACTGTGTTTTTTTTAAAGCATTTTTAAATCCCTGTGATGTTTTCAAATATATTGTGTATATTAAGTTTTGCTTTTTTCATATTTATGTTATCATAAATTTTATGCCAAATTAGTGTTGAACACAGGGAAGGCAATGGCACCCCACCCCAGTACTCTTGCCTGGAAAATCCAATGGACGGAGGAGCCTGGTGGGCTGCAGTCCATGGGGTCGCTAACAGTCCGACAGACTGAGCGACTTCACTTTCACTTTTCTCTTTCATGCATTGGAGAAGGAAATGGCAACCCACTGCAGTGTTCTTGCCTGGAGAATCCCAGGGATGGGGGAGCCTGGTGGGCTGCCGTCTATGGGGTCACACAGAGTCGGACATGACTGAAGTGACTTAGCAGCAGCAGCAGTGTTGAACAAATATATTTAAAAATATATATTTTCAAGAGCATAGCTTTGGCCTGTATTTTAAAATCTATATTTTTATTAATATCAATGATTTCTGAAAGACTTTTCCATAATACCTCTAATTGAGTTTTTCAAGTCACAATGTTTTCAATTGACTTTTTCATCACTTATCTGATGATTGTCTCAAATTTGTGTTTGATTACACTGTTTTCAATGCTCTCCGATGTTTCTCTGAAGTCTCACAGTTTTTGGATAATATAACAGCATTTGACAATGTTGAAAGAACTTTTGCTATATTACTTAGTACTAGGCTTAAATAATGGGCAGCCTTAGAACTTTGGGGGGATTTTATGTTGAAATCCATTAAGTTTGTCATATCTTTTTTGTCATTGTTATACCTGCCCCTCAATTATTATTATGGCCTAGATTCAGCGTTTTCTTGTTATGATGTTGAGGGTCTACTAAAAATCTTCCTCTAGCTATATAACTTACGGTGGAAAAAAATATTCTTTAATGTCATATAGATATATTGGCATTCTGAAAATTTACAAAGCTAAAAATAAGTGTTTCACATGGCTTACATCAAGAGCTATGTCTTAGATGTTTAACTGTGTAATATTTAGCATTTCTTGCTGTTGCTGTTCAGTTGCTCAGTTGTGTCTGACTCTTTGCAACCCCATGAACAGCCACGTGCCAGGCTTCTTTGTCCATCACTATCTCCCTGAGTTTGCTCAAACTCGTGTCCATTGAATTAGTGATGCCATTCAACCATCTCATCCTGTCACCCCCTTCTCCTTTTGCCCTCAATTTTCCCCAGCATCAGTGCCGTGTCTTTTCCAATGGGTCAGCTCTTCGCATCAGGTGGCCAAAGTATTGGAGCTTCAGCTTCAGCATCAGTCCTTCCAGTGAATATTCAGGACTGATTTCCTTTAGGATGGACTGGTTGGATCTCCTTGCAATCCAAGGGACTCTCAAGAGTCTTCTCCAACGTCACTATTCAAAAGCGGCAAGTCTTTAGCACTCAGCCTTCTGTACGGTCCAACTCTCACATCCACACATGACTACTGGAAAAACCAGTAGTAGCTTTGACTATAGCTTTGACTATATGGACCTTTGTCGGCAAAGTTATGTCTCTGCTTTTTAAAACACTGTCTAGGTTTGACATAGCTTTTCCTCCAAGGAGCAAGCATTTTTTAATTTCATGGCTGTAGTCACTGCATTGATTTTTGGAGCCCAAGAAAATGAAATAATATGACACTGCTTCATTTCCCCATCTATTTGCCATGAAGTGATACGACTGGATGCCATGGTCTTAGTTTTTTGAATGTTGGGTTGTAAGCCAGCTTTTTCACTCTTTTCTTTCGCCTTGATTAAGAGGCTCTTTAGTTCCTCTTCACTTTCTGCCATCAAGGTGGTATCACCTACTTATCTGAGGTTGTTGATATTTCTCCTGGCAATCTTGATTCCAGCTTATGCTTCATCTAGCCCAGCATTTTGCATGATGTACTCTGCATATAAGTTAAATAAGCAGTGTGTCAATATACAACCTTGATGTACTCTTTTCCCAATTTTGAACCAGTCCGTTGTTCCATGTCCTATTCTAACTGTTGCTTCTTGACCTGCATATAGTTTTCTCAGGAGGCATTTCTTAACAATATTCATTTGTTAAGAATTTNCAATATACAACCTTGATGTACTCTTTTCCCAATTTTGAACCAGTCCGTTGTTCCATGTCCTATTCTAACTGTTGCTTCTTGACCTGCATATAGTTTTCTCAGGAGGCATTTCTTAACAATATTCATTTGTTAAGAATTTCTTAACATTATTCATTGTTAACTCGTTTGGTCAACAAATCTCCTATTTTTTAATTATTTGACTTTTGTTTTTTCATCCACTAAACAGTGTGTATGCTATTTGGTGTTTGTATCCTGGATAAATGTTCTGCCCTATTGCTATTATTATTCTTTTATGATTTCTGTAAATGAAGAATCTCATTTGAACACTCATATATTTTCTTGGGCGATCCTCTGAATGCTAATGTCTTGCTAAAGACATAATTGTGTTTATTATGTGTTCAACAAGAGAATGCCAATATTTTCTTTATCATATAGAATCTGTTTTCTAGCATTAATAATTACATATTTTTTTCCAATCAGATGTGAAGTTTGAATATACAATACTACTATTAATGTTCATTTCAGATTCTTCACACAGAAAGAATAGTGGTAAATGCTCTCAATCTTTGTGCTCTTTCTTATTTTCCAGTTGATTTATTTCATTCTCAGAGTGTTGGCAAAATTCAAAATCCTTTGAAATGTAGTAAAGTAACCAGAATCTGGGCTTCCCAGGAGGTGCAATGACAAAGAACCCGCCTGCCAATGCAGAAGGATGCAGGAAACGTGTGTTTGGGGACAATCCCCTGAAAAAGGAAATGGCAATCTACTCCAGTATTCTTGCTGGAAAATTTTATGAATAGAGGGCTACAGTCCATGAGGTCACAAAGAGTCTGAAGCAACTGAGCACATGCATATGCAAACAGAATTTAGTCTATTTTTTCCTCACCATTTAGAAAAATTTTTGTCCGTTATATTTCCCAAACTTCCAGTCTGTATCATCTTATGTAAAGTAAACATTTCCTACCTGAGAGGGATAGTTTTCAACAAGAGTGAGCCTTTGTTTCACATTCAAACTACAAGCCTATTTATTTGGGTTCTTTGCATTTTTTTCTAGTTTTCCTTGGAATCTATCAGTTGTGGTTGACAACGGAATGAAAATGTAAATACATATCCTGCTCACGTTTCTGTGACACATTCCCTGAAATCTATGACTCTGAACTCTTATTTGTATCCTTTTGTTATTTCACCTTTTTTCTCCCTAATTTTATTCAACAATGCATACCTTTTTCTTCTTTTTTTGGCTGCATTGAGTCTTTGTGGCTTTGCATGGGCTTTCTCCAGTTGCAGCAAGGAGGGGACTCCAGGTGTGGTGGCTTATCTTGTTGCAGAGCACAGACTCTAGGCACGAGGGCTTACGAGTTGCAGCACATCGTAAGCTTGGAAGTTGCAGCTCGTGGGCTCAGTAGTTGTGGTGCATGGGCTTAGTTGCTCTGTGGCGTGCAGAGTCTTCCCTGACCAGTGCTGGAGACTGTGTCCCCTACGTCGTCAGGCAGATTCCCACCCACTGTGCCACCAAGGAAGTCTACAAGTCATTTTAATTCTTTCCTTCTGTAGGCAGGTTTTCAATTTCTGTTTTTGTGTTTGATATCTTTTTTCTTTCCAATATCATGGGGAAAATAATATATGAGCTTAGTTTCTTATTTTAGAATGTGTAACTTTTAAGAATATTATGTAGCAAGCTATGAAATTTAACTGCAGTTAGTTTTTGTCCTAAAGAAATTTCTTCTATATAGGGCAAAAGGAAAGTAATAGAATATTATTATTCTATTATCTCAGCTGTAAAAAGAATGAACTCCTGCCATTTGCAGCAACATGAATGGACCTAGAGGGTGTTATGCTAAGTGAGATATGTAAGACAGAGAAAGAAAAATACTGTATGGTTTCACTTATATATGGAACCTAAAAAACAAAACAAATTAACAAAGATAAAACAGAAATAGAGTCATAGATATAGAGGACAAACGCAAAGAGGCTGTCGGAGGGGAGAGAGGGAGGGGAGGAGAAAAATAGGTGAGAGAGATTAAGAGGTACAAAGTACCTTTACTTTGCAAAGTAAATGAGTCATGGGTATGAAATGTATGGTATAAGGAATATAGTCGATAATTATGTAGTATCTTTCTATGGTGACAGAGGGTGACTAGACATTGTGATCATTTTGAAATGTATAGAAATATCAAATCACTATGCTGTGTAACAGAAACTAACATAATGCTATAGATCAATCATACTTCAGAAACAAACATAGAAAAAGAGATCAGATTTATAGTTACCAGAGGTGAGAGGCGGAGGAGGGGGAATTGGATGAAGGCAGTCAAAAGGTACAAACGTCCAGTTATAAAATAATAAGTACTACAGTGTAATGTACAACATGATAAATATAATTAACACTGCTGTATGTTACATATGAAAGTTGTTAAGAGAGTAAGTAAATCCTAAGATTTACTTAGGATATTTTCACAGGGAAAATTTCTTTTACAGTTCTTTAATTTTGTATCTATATGAGATATAGATNGTAATGTACAACATGATAAATATAATTAACACTGCTGTATGTTACATATGAAAGTTGTTAAGAGAGTAAGTAAATCCTAAGATTTACTTAGGATATTTTCACAGGGAAAATTTCTTTTACAGTTCTTTAATTTTGTATCTATATGAGATATAGATGTTCACTAAATTTACTGTGGTAACCATTTCATGGTAATCATTATTCAGCAATCTCTGATTTATGAATATACATAATTACTTTGTAGGGCTCCCCAGGTAGCTCAGTGGTAAAGAACCTGCCTGCCCAAGCAGGAGACAAGGGCTTGATCTCTGGATTGGGAAGATCTTCTGGAGGAGGAAATGGTAACCCACTCCAGTATTCTTACTTGAAAATCCTGTGGACGGAGGAGCCTGACGAGCTCTAGTCCATGGGGTTTTGAAGAATCAGACATGACTGAGCAACTGGGCACTGGCACAATTATTTTGTAAGAATAATGTAATGGAAATGAACATTCATTATTACAAAAGTGAGTTATATTTAAAATCTGGTAGATTAAAGTGAGCAACTCTGAACTGCTGTTCAGGTGGACAATATGAATTATAAGGCAAAAATTTAAATTTAGCCAATACACAAACACTTATATAGGATTTTAAATTTTTTAGATAAAAATCAAAACAGCAGTTGGAAAAGCAGCTCCTTGTTTAGAAGCACTAGTCATTGTAGATGTTTTCAATTAACAATCATCAACCTCATTCTGCTTTACCTACGAAGCAAGTAAATGTCAAAACATTGTTAGAAAGTCTTTATTTCCATCTGTCAGAAAATTGTCATAATAAATGGATTTTTGTTAGATAATTTATTGTTATTTTTCAGAAAATTATTGTAGTAAGGATATAAATCACCTACCTTTGGAATCAGTAGTCAAAGATATCTATGATGGGAGTAGTCTCCTTAGATGTCATGACCTTGAGCAATAAACAACCTGAGCAACCATCCTTGGCTACTCTAAACATTTTTATGGCCGATACAGCAAATAAAGTGCTCCCACATACAGAGAAACAACCTGTGTAGGAAATGGAGGAAAGGCTAAGTGATCCTGAGACATGTGTTTAGATGCTCCTCCTGAGGTTCACAGAGACATTGGGCAATTCACTCCTCACTCCCTGGGAATCCTCGTCAATTCATCTACAAATGGGGATAAGTGGTATGCCTAATCCTTCAAACTGCTACATGGAGGCCAGGGAGATGTTCCCAGTTCTGAATAGTTAATGAAATCATGAGATGTGTATGAGAGATGTGTTTCCATTTTGTACTTGATAAAATATGCTTTCCTTAAAAAACTGTATTGTTTTAAAATCAGATGAAGTACATGTGCAAAGCCAGTAAAAGCCAGTAATTCCAACGAATTTGAAATCATTTCCTGTTAAGTCACCTGTGGACAGTTGCTGATTTTACATGTCCAGTGGTGAACTTCTGTAGGAGCCTAAGGGGTTAACATTCTCATTTTCTTAGGAAGCCAAATGTTAAGGTAACTGTTTGAAGCTTGCAAATAAGCCACTGTGCAAACTGAAAACCTAAAGATGATCTTTACAGCAACCCCCATCCAATAAATGGCTCTGTAATAAACCTCAAGAGGACATAGGGTTTCTATTTTGAGAAATGAAAATTTGCAAAAACAACCAGAAAAGCGGGTAAAGTCCCAGAAATGGTGAGAATAGTGAGATCAGAGGGAGCCAGGAGGAAGTTTGGTCGAACATCCTCCCCCCTCTTTTCCTGATGACCCCACTTGATTACAGCAGTATGTCTGGCCAGACTGGAAAAAAGGAGTGTGTCCTGTCTTTCCCTCCCTCAGTAAGCATTTACTGTGGGCCTGATATGTTCCAGGCGCTGGCCACGGGCTGGCTGAGACGCATCAGACCCGATCTTGGTCCACACAGGGCTCTTGAGTTCTCGCCTGTGAACTGTCTTTCCCATACTGCGTTTCCCCGGATTCTGGCCCTCTTTCTTTCCACCATCCTAGGTGATAGCTTCCCTTCAGCCTTAGGTGTCCAGGATTCCTCCTCTTCTGAAAAATTTCAGATGTTCACCAAGGGAGAAATGACTGCATATTCCAATGGCCCTGCCTTTGCTTCTGGCAGCCTGGTACAGCCAGAGTCTCAGCACTGCCTATAGCAAGCCTTCCTATTGTTCAGGATCAGCACAAATGGCACCTCCTCCATGCAGCCTTCCCTCATTGCTCAAGTTAGGAATGGTTGCCCTTCCTCCCTGATCCAATAGCCCTTTGTTGGTACATCACTTGAGCACTGACCACATAGCTGCCTTTTCTTATAGCTGTTGGGGCGTCCGTGGAGACCTTTCCTGCCAGATTGGGCTGGGAGGACAAGGGTATATCACTCTCTGAGCCCAGGGCCCATGTCTAATTCCCCTCTACCCCCGCAGCCTGCTTTGTTCTGCTGGGTACATACCATAAAATTTTTAAAAATTTTGGCTGGATTGGACTCTTTTCTTTGATTTTAGTTTCCCAGAATTAGCTTGATCAAACGCTTCTGTTAGGGGCACTCTGCCATCATGGGTCCGGGCATAGCTCTTATGGTCCATTTATTTAATAACTTTTGGTCTCCAGACTTATTCCCTATCCTCTGCTCTGTGTGCCACCCACCCCCTCTCACTCAACCACCCTAAGCCAGGCATGGATACACATTTTTGTTTTAATAAAATGCAGCCTTCTAATCCATCTAAATAACCATCTTTGGGTAAGCTTGAACACAATGTTGTTTGGGATTGAATTTGCCTTTTGGCCAAGAGAATGAAACGCTTCTTTAGAATTTCAGGCCCTAGCCAGCAGTGTGGATTTGTTTGGGGCAGGACGTGACCCCCGGAATCCAAGGGGGATGCAGTCAGCAGCTTAGCTGGCACAAAAGCTCTGCTTCCTCTCTCCGGTCACCCCAGCTTGGAGCCTGTCCCCCCCACCAGGGTTCTATCCTCTCTGGCAGAGCCTGTCTACACAGCTGCGATGGTGCCAGCCAGGAGGCCCCAGAGAGTTCTCTTTTCCGAGAGATTATCTGTTCTCCTTGACACATACGGCTCTTTGAAGAAGCCCATTTCTGTTTCTCCTGCATCTTTTGGTTTGTGCTCCTCGATCACACCCTTGGTGAAGTGCCTGCACCCACCCTACGGTGAACAAATTCAGATCAGCTGTTCTCAGATTTTTTTGGTCTCAGTGCCCCTTTATACTCTTAAAAATTATTAAGGGACCCAAGGGACTGCTGCTTATGTAGGCTGTATCTATCTGCATTTATCACATTAGGAATTAAAACTGACAATTAAAAAATGAGCTTTTAACTAATTTTTAAAGAAGTACTGTAACCATTACATATTAATACAATTAACACACTCTATGAAAAAGTAACCGTATTTTCCAAATCATGATAAGTTTAGTGAGAACAAAGGTGTTGCTTGACAATTTTGCCAATCTCGTGATTAGTATCTAGCTTGGTAAAAGAGAGCTAGATTCTCAGATCTGCTTCTGCACTCAGGCCGTTGCCATCTCACATGTCACGTAGCCTTTGGAAAACTCCACTGGACCTTGAGAAACATAGAGAGTGAAAATAGCAACTAACCTCTTAGCACTATGATGACAGGGTTCTTATGCTCCCAAACCTCTGAAAGGATCTCTGGAACCCCCAGGATAACCCCTAGGATATGCCCAGACCACACTTTGGGAACCGCTCTGCGTTAGACCATTGGTTTCCTTATGTTAAGCAGACTATGGATTGTTGTTCAGTTGCTGAGCCATGTCCACCTCTTTGGGACCCCGTGGACTGCAGCACTCCAGAGTATGGCCTGGGTCTCAGTAATTCTTGTTTGAAATACTTGGAAATATCTGTGCCACTGAGAGTTATTCTACCCTCATAGTCACCCTGGGAAGCACTCCACTTGTTCTGATGATGGCATTTGGGTTCTCATAGAGGTCAGCCTCCAGAGATGAGGCGGCTCTGTTGAATATCCTTAGTGCTTTCAGATCTTTGTTCTTTGAGGAGCATTTTGATTCTAGGAAATAGCCAAAGGCAACATGAAATGAAATCGGGAAAATTACTTGGGTAGTCAGTTGGGTAACATTACATTTTTGGATTTTTAAAAAGCAGCACTGACTTCTTAATATTTGGATTTCAAAGCTGCCTTAACAAGCATTCCCCTCGTGCTACATATATATTCACACATGTACAGATGATGTTTGAATATGTTTAATAATTGCACCATCCTCTGAAGAGTAAAAATTGGAAACAAAACCTTAATGTCCACAAGGAGACCAGTTAAATAAACCATGGACCTCCATGGAGCAGAACACTTGGCAGATGAAAAAAAGAATGAGAAAGAGCTTTACCTATTGATAATGAATTAATGCCAAAATGTATCACATGAAAAGGCAAGAGGCAGATTAATATATATAGTATGCTATCATCCACAGGAAAAAAACTATATTGCTTCTATGCATCTCTACGTCTATGTGTGTGTGTGTGTGTGTTTGCTCATATACATAAGGTGTTCATAAGCAAACATGAACCCCTTATGTACACTGGTTACCTCCAGAGAGAGGAACTAACTGCCTGGGGTGCAGAGTAGAAAAACATCTTTTCAAGGGCTATCTTTCTGTACCTTCTAAGTTTGTAGTCATATGAATGTTCCTAATAAAATAACAACTTTCAGAAGCCCCAAACTAAAAAAATTGTGATGTTTCCTCCTTCTTTCAAAATTAAAAATAAAAACAATTCTCAACACGTAGAAAGGCTGTTTTCCATAGAGGAGTTCTTAGTATTACTTGAGCAATTAGGATGATTATTAGAAAAAAAAAATACAATGTACCTGGGGGGCAGATCCAAAGAAGACACTAGAAGGGAAGGAACTAGTCATTTTGTTCGGTCCAGTTCAGTCGCTCAGTCGTGTCCACCTCTTTGCGACCCCATGGACTGCAACACGCCAGGCCTCCCTGTCCATCACCAACTCCCGGAGTCTGCTCAACTCATGTCCACTGAGCCGGTGATGCATTTTGTAGTCCTACCTTATTCTTTTCACCCTCACCCCTTTCCCCAAAGGGGGAAACTGAGTCCAGACGGGCTTAGTGACTCATCTATGTCATTTGGGCTCTGGGCTCCGACTCCTGCCTTGTTAGGGGATTTCCTGACGGCTCCTGCAGGTCTCTTTGTGGGGGTGTGGCCGTGAGTGGGGGGTGGAGGGGGACGGATCCTCTTTCATTTGGTGCCAAACACCATCTCTCCCCACTCCTCACCCACAGTAGGGGCCGTGATGGCTGCTCTTGGGCAGTGTCCTCTGCATCCCGGCCCCTTCAGCTCTCCATGCACCCAGGCAGGGCTGCCTCCTCCAGGCTCTGCTGGGACATTGGTCTTTGTTCTGCAGACAAAGTGCCTCAACTTCCACAATCGGCACTTCCCAGATCAATCATCACCTACTTTATCATCCAGTTTGGTTGGTTCAGACTTTAAGTAAGTAAGCGTTAATCTCTCGGTCGTGCCCGACTCTTTGCAACCCCATGGACTGCAGCCCACCAGGCTCCTCTGTCCATGAAATTTTCCAGGCAAGGATACTGGACTGGGTTGCCATTTCCTTCTCCAGGGGATCTTCCCAACCCAGGGATCGGACCCAGGTTTCCTGCACTGCAGGCAGATTCCTTATCAACTGAGGTACAAGGGAAGCCCAGATGACTTTGGGCTGTCTTAAATCAACTTCTCCTTCAAAGGATAAAGATTTACCGTCAATTAAGGGAGAAGGCAATGGCATCCCACTCCAATACTCTTGCCTGGAAACTCCGTGGAAGGAGGAGCCTGGTAGGCTGCAGTCCGTGGGGTCGCTGAGTCAGACACGACTGAACGACTTCACTTTCACTCTTCACTTTCATGCATTGGAGAAGGAAATGGCAACCCACTCCAGTGTTCTTGCCTGGAGAACACCAGGGATGGCGGAGCCCAATGGGCTGCCATCTGTGGGGTCGCACAGAGTCGGACACAACTGAAGCGATTTAGCAGCAGCAGCAGCAGCAGCAAGGGATTGAAAGTCTGTGGTGGAGACTTGCCAAGGTTCTCATAGAGGCTGAGTGACCCTGGTTGGGGTCCTCGTATGGAATCTTGGGCATTTATTCATTCATTCACTCAACGAATATATGTTGAACCTATTAATTGGAGAGGCACTGTTCTAGGCCCGGGGATATGATGATGACCACAACAAGGAAGATTTCTGTTTCTGTGGAGCTTATGTTTTCGTGATAAGAGACTGACAGTAAGCAAGCAAACTAATCAGCGGTTGCGGTAAATTCACATTCTAGCTAAGAGATCAGAGGGCAATGGGGCAGAGAGGCTGGGATGCTGACTTTGGACCGTGTGCTTGCGGAAGGCCTGTCTGAAGATGGCCTCTTTAAAAGAGAGAAGTTATCGCAGGGCCCTGAGGCCCTCCTTTCCAGAGGTGGAGAGTCTAACGTTCTCTGCATCAGCTAGGTTCCTGAGGAGGAATGAAACACAAGGAGGCGAAGAGAATTGCCCATTCCTGGGGGCCTGTGTCTGCCAGCGGCTGCTAAGTACCTCTGAGAAACTCTGCTTTGAGCTACTAGGAACCCCCTGTTCTGGGAACATCAGTACATGGAACAAAAACCTCTGGGTGGACCCCTGGGCAAGATGAATTTGACCAACCATACGTTCCAGGACTCCAGCGGTAAGTCCTAGATACCATCACTCAGTTGCTTGGCTTGGGTAAGATAAGCAAAATGCCAGCCCTAAGCAAGTGGCTACTAATTACTATTAAATAATAGTCTGACCATTTAGTTCTTGAACAACACTATGACCATCTCACAGATGAGGAAAATGAGACTCAGAGAGGTGACGTGACTGTCCTAAGATCACACCGTTAGCAGTACCTGAGACCAGGCCACAGGACCCTCAGGCTCAGAGTCTTTCATGATGTCATCCTTCATGCTGTTATGCCCACTGACCTTCCTCGGCCTTCCCAGGACAAGCCTTTGCCCGTTTCTGGCCCTAGATGGATGCTCTCATGTTGTCTGTCTTCCTTGCTGAGAACAGATGTGCCCTGCCTGGCCAGCACCCTCCAGCTGGTACCCCAGGCTCCTGTCTCATCATTCTGGGCTTTTGTGTGACATACACCACTGCCTACACACTCAAGTCCTGTGTCTCAGTATCTCATCTTGAGTAATTCCCTGCTGGTGCTGTGGGCACTGAAAGATCTGGTTTCTAAGTCCCCTCCCTACCCTTTGCCCAGACAGTGGGCAGGGTCTGTTAAAGAGAAACTTGGTAAGCCAGCTGTCATACTTAGAAGGGGGACAGGAAAGAAGGCCAAGAGGAAGTGAACTACGGAGGTGCCTTACCCAAATCCACCCAGCCTTAGCACTCCAGGAGCTGTAATTCTTGGTGCAGTACTTCCGCCTTCAGATACTATGTATCGTCAGTGGGTATTAGCTTGCCCTGGTGATCCAGTAGGTTCCCTCTTCCCCACTCCAGCAGAAGTCTCTGCATTTGGGTATCCAAGTAGCCAGCTCCCAAGACGTGTCTTGAGAGCTGCACTGAAGCACGCAGCTCCGCTTTAAGGGGAAAGGAATAGGAAGAGGCCTAACTACAGGCAAGAGAGCTTTGAGATTAGAGTTGAAAAAATGGATTCCAGTCCCTACTCCAGCATTTAGTGCCAGCACGTAACTGACCCTGAGGATCTGTACAGTAGGAGGGTGGGGTTACCTGTGTTTTAAGATTCCCTCTAACTCTGAGAATCCAGGGTCAGACTGGATGGAGTGGGGATAAGTTCAGTGTCTCCATCCCTTGATGCGGGAGAAATTCTTGAAGTGTGGGTGATAACACCATCACCTCCTCACCAAACATGGGCAGGCTGGAACAGCTGGCACCTCTGCCTGGTTCCATTCCAACTGCCCGGTGTCCTGACCATTCCCCATCCCTCACTTGCGCCTCCCTGGGGATGGTGGCCTGCATCCTCCTGACTGTCTTTTTTCTGGACATCCTGCCATGGCTGGTAACCTTTAACCCTTTGTAAGAATGGCAGAACTCAGGAGTACAATGATAGCCTGATAGCAAGCTGCAGCGTAACTCATGTCAGAGAGATACGGGTTCAAGTCTGATCTCTGCCACTGTCTAGCTCTATGACCTTGAGCAAGTCTGATCTCTGCAGGCTTGTTTCCTTACTGTGAGGTGGGTATAATGATTGCTTCCAGCTTATTATCTGTCTGTGAGGAATGAATAAGATAGTGAGGTGAAGTGAATTGAAGTGAAGTCGCTCAGTTGTGTCCGACTCTTTGCGACCTCATGGACTGTAGCCTACCAGGCTTCTCTGTCCATGGGATTTTCCAGGCAATAGTACTGGAGTGGATTGCCATTTCCTTCTCCAGGGGATCTTCCCAACCCAGGGATTGAACCCGGGTCTCCTGCATTGTAGACAGACACTTTACCGTCTGAGCCACCAGGGAAGTCTTAAGATAATGAATGTGGCAGGTATATATTCAGTCCCCGGTAAGGTAGCTAGTATTACTGTTTAGGGTCCCATAGAGTTCATTTGTGTATGTGTAGTCTCAGCCATTTCCAGCTGCTATAACAAATTACTGTTTGGGTGGTTTGTAAACAACAGACATTTCTCATAATTCTGGGGGCCAGTAGGTCTAAGATAAGGCCCTGGCACATTCAATGTCTGGTGGGAGCCCGCTTCTGGTTCTTAGATGGTTGTCTTCTTGCTGTGTCCTCACAGGTTGGAAGGGGGCAAGGAGACCCTCTGGAGTCTCTTTTGTAGAAGAACTAATTCTATTCATGAGGGCTCCACCTTCTTGACCTACTCACCTCCCAAAGACCCTGCCTTCAAACACCATCACCTTGGGGTTTAGGATTTTAACACATGAGTCGTGGCAGGACACAAGCATTCAGTCTATAGCATGTGTTAAAGAATTACTCTCAAATTTCCTTCCCCTTTCTGCAGAGAACAACACCACCTCAACGTCAGGCCCCGCACTACACAGCAGGTGGGTGAAAGAAGGGTTGGCCCCTGGAGGAGTATCGGGGATCTTGGAAGGGGGTCTGCTTGGCCCCTGTGGGAACTGGTGTGGGTGGGACCTTGGCATGGAGATCGGGGCAGAGGGAAGAGGGTCGACATGGAGGCAGGAGATGGTTGGCTGTTATGGAGGTGGAAGCCCAGCAGTGGGGAGGCCCCAGGGCCACCTTGTGGATGGTCCCCACAGCCGGCCGGGGCACTGAAGTGTCCTCATTCTCTCGTTCACTTCCCTCAGCCTGGACACAGCGGCCACAGCTATTTCTGGCTCCATTGGTGTCGTTGCCCTCATCTTGCTCCTGGTGGGACTCTTGTCCGTGACTCTGAAAAAATGGAGGCATGAGAGTGAGTTGACCAGCTGGCCCTGGAGCTGAGTATGAGGAAAGGGGGGAAACTGAGGGCAGGAACGGGGTGTCTTTCTTCTGGGGCAGCCTTGGGGGAGGGGAGAAGGGGCAGGCTGTACGTCTAGTCTCTGGAGTTGCTGGGAACTCAGCACAAAGCAACAAGATTTGTTTATGGTACAAACTCTTTATGCTAAAAGTCACACATGAGCAATCTGAAGAGACATGGTTCAAATGCATCAACTAAAAGAAATTTTGATGCCAAGTAATATCTAAATAATAACCGAAATCATAAAGGATAAAACAGCGCTCACTCTCCCTGTCTCTTCCTGGGCACTTAGCCCAGTCTCGGAGGCCCAAAGGGTTGAACGTGGTGGCTTTGCCTTCTGAAGTTCAACCCTAAGTCCAGCAATCAAAGAAAGATGCCTACCACCCCAACTCAGACTGACTCTGAATTTATTAATTCTTCTAGGACTATTTAAGAAACAACAGAAGCATCAGACCAACTTTCTCCACAAACCCTTGGTAAGGAAATGGCTGAGTCACACCTAGAGATTATCTCTGCCAGGATATCATGCTGTTCCTAGGCAGGCGCCACACAGGCATAGTGGTGATGAGGTAGAGAACGGCCCTAAAAGAAATGTTTTTGAAGATCAAAGCTTGCTCAGCAAGACCCCGAGGTTCCACTTGCTGTCCTGCAGGGACCCCCGTAGCCAGTTTTGTCTTTGGAATCACTGGTGTCTCTAACCTGCATCCTGTTTCTAAAGGAGCTTTCCTGCCATGCCGATGCCATATATTCCAACGTGATCAACCTGGCCCCCAGGAAAGAGGATGACTTCGCTGTCTATGCCAACGTGCCCCCTTTCAACCGCCCCAGGAGGACATCACCAGACCACGTGGAATACGCCTCCATCGTATTTCACTGATGAGAAGCTTCAAAGTGGAGAGTCAGACCTGTGCCTATCTGTATCCTGATGTGGCTTTTGCTCTAGATATGTGTGTATGTGTGTGTGTGTGTGTCTTTGCATGCGTGCATGTGTGTGTGAATGCACACCCATGCTTAAAATGCTTACTATGTATTCTGATGGAGGTAAATGACTGGGTATTTCTTCTAATTTATTGGAACCAAGGTGCAGTTCTACTGGAAAGGGGTGACATCTGAGCGACAAGGAACATAGTCATTTCAGCCACTCTGAGCCAGAGGCAGGTTCCTGAGAGAGACTGGCCGGGAGAAGAGCCCTTTCTCTCCCCTGCCCCTCATAAGGCCAGGGCTGAGGAGCAGGGCTCACCCCACTCAGGGACCAGCTCCTGGATTTTGTCTCTGCAGTTCTGCCCTGTGAGGAACTGACGCCCTGTAGAGGTTAATGCATGCGTCACACTCAGGTCTATGGCTGATCACCATGTATGTCTTCACGGAGTTTTCCAGGACCATGCAGCAAGTGTGGAGGGAGGAGGCGTGGGGAGTGGCAGGTCTGTGTGAAGCGCTTCTTCCTAGAGGGGTGAGACTTGCCAAGCTTCCACAGAGAATGCAGTGCCACTCGGGACAGGAGCTGGGGAAGAAGCAGTCAGTGGAAGTGGGTACATGTTACTGTTGACCAGGGTCTGCTCCTGAGGCTTTGGAAGATGTCTGAAACTTTGCAGCCGATTCACTCCTTCTTTCCTCCGTTGAAAAACGTGCATTAAACACCACCATGTCCTAGTCCCTGGGGACACAGCAGTATTCAACAATACAACAGACAGAACCTTATTCTCATGGCACTTACCTTCTAAGAGGGGGCAAGGCAATGAACAAATGAACAAACAAGTATACAGACTGTCACATTTTAGCATGCGCTGTGGGCCAAAATCAAGCCAGTCTCGGGAGGGAGGGAACACCAGGCGGGAGTGGGTGGCTATTTTGTGTTAGATGGTCAGGTGCAACCTTGCTGACATTTGACCCGAAGGAAGTGAGACAGTGAGACCTGAGGATAAACGGGGAAAAGCACGTGCGGGAGAAGCAACAGCAAATGCCAAGGCCCTGAGGTGGAAGCATACTTTACACGGTCCAAGAATGGCAAGGATGTTAATGTGTCTGGAGTGAGGAGGGGCAGTTTGAGGGCCTGAGGCTTGTGCAGTGAATCAGCACTTGAGTTTGGGAATCAGTGTTCCGAGGCAGTGTTTCCCACAGCATGCTCCATGCAGTGTGAGTATAGAGACAATGTTCCTTTGGCGTGCATGCCTCTGGCTATACCACCCTACACTCCTGTTGCTCACATCTGTTCATCTCCAGATATTCCCCTCATTCACAGAGGACTCCTGGTCTACTACCCCATCCTAATCCTGTCATCCCCCAAGGTTACTTTGGTGGCAATGTGGGTGGTCCGCACTACCTCTGAGTTGAAAGTTTCCCAAAGTGCATTCAGTTATGGGAGGTTTTAAAGGGTGTTGAGATGAAGAGAGTAGATGAGATCTATGAACAAATAAGTGTGGAGACTGATGAATAAGTTAAAAAATCCATTAGTGGTAAAGAAACTGCCTGTCAATGCAGGAGACAAGAGATATGGGTTTGATCCCTGAGTCAGGATGATCCCCTGGAGAAGGGAATGGCAACCCACTCCAATATTTTTGCCTGGAAAATCCCACGGACAGAGGAGCCTGGTGGGCTACAGTCCACGGGGTCTCAAAGAGTTGGACATGACTGAAGCAACTTAGCACGCAAATGCAATGGGGAAAAGAAAATTTCATTTAAAAACAAAGCTTATGGAAGACACTTTCATCTTCGAGAATGGCATGGTTCACATCATTAAGAAAACACCTGTTCTACGGCTCCATTCCATCTATAGGGACTGGAGAGGGGAGATGAAAGTAGGAAGGAAACGCAAAGATTTCCAAGCTTCTGCCTTCTTTTCTACTGATAATGGGAAAGCTCAAGAGCAGGAAACACTTTGTCTTTAGCACAGCTGTATGATGACCAGGTACCCTGATTTGTTGGGGATTTTCCTGGTGTACAACTGTGGTCCCAGTGAAATTATTGTTAGGTCCCCTTTCATTCTCTAAATTGTCATAGTTTGGATGATAGATTATGTGGTCACCTGTTCACAAGATTTTGGAAGTGCAAAAGCAAGTCCAAGACCAATAAGGAAGGGAAAGTAAAGATGTTTTGTACAGTAAAGTGAAAATGGAATCGGGGTGGGAGTGGAGGAGGCTGCACATACAGTGCCTTGGGGAGGTGATGAGGGCAGTCTGGAGGCCAGAGGGAGCTAAAATCACATAAAGATTTCCACCTCCATAAACCTTGGTAAAGTCCACTGAAAACAATTCCTGGTGCGGGTATTTAGGGGAAGGGGGCATCATGGAAAGGGAACTGAGTCCACACCTAGGTAAGCATAGAGCAGAAATAAAGGGAAGTGGTAAGAGGTGCAATATGAATGAGTTGGACCATTCAGAGGGAGGCTGAGCTCAGAGCCGGAAGTGAACACAAGAACGCAAACTCTCTGAAAATTCTCAGAAATCTCAGGGAGGGCACCAGAGTTTCCGAAGAACCTACAGTTGGGAGGTTAACAACGGTATTTAATGGGTAGTTTGACCTCAGCATGCATCTGGGTTGTAAAATTTAAACAGCTTC
This sequence comes from Oreotragus oreotragus, assembly GCA_006410675.1. NCBI lineage: Eukaryota > Metazoa > Chordata > Mammalia > Artiodactyla > Bovidae > Oreotragus > Oreotragus oreotragus. The sequence goes on from SJYX01020075.1 coordinate 147,573, forward strand.
CTTTATGGCGAGACTGCTCAGAGCCTTCAATACATGTACTTCATGAATAAAGTCCTTCATGAATAAAGCTCTCTTTTGTTTTCCTAGGGAGCATCCCATAGGACAGCAAGTAATCCTTGGAACGTCCCGTGGGAAGCGCTTCTTTAAGGGGACACCTGCCCAGGCGGCACTATCACAGCGATCTCGGGTGGTGCAGGCCTGGAACGGCTTGCAGTGAAGCCTCCGTTCCTGGCCAGAGGTTGGGGTCAGGTCACGGCAGTGAGAGAGCCAAATTCCAGCCGCTAGACCAGTGGTCAGTGACAAGGCCCTGACCCTTCAGCTTTGAGGCAGAAGAATTTCCACAAAGATGGAAAGTAATGTTACCAAGTATTTATTAGGAGGAAAAAGTACAGTACTTATGGACAGACACACGAAAGAGAGAGGCACACCGTCGTGGTGGCTTAAATCATTTCTATGGGACATTTCTTCTGGGTTTCCTTTGGCCAGTCATTCTGATTTGCCTGGTTCAGAGTCCGTATTTGGTATATCTCAGTGTCCTCCCGCGTGTGCACATGCATCTCTTAACCAAGATGGATTCCACTAAAGAGCCTATGGGTGGAGCATCACTTAGGATCACTCTCCTTTTGACCTCCAGGGAGCCTTCCTGCACATGTGTAGTCAGGGAGGTGTCCTGACTTCAGAAATGAGAAATACATGGTCTCTTCTATCTGGGCAGGGCCTGGCTTCCTCTCTCAATTGTCCTGTTAGTGAGGCACCTGGAGATATCTCTCTGAGCAGGAGGTCTCAGCTGGAACAATTCTGCTCCCCCTCCCAGACATCTGAAAATAGCTGGAGACGTTTTCTATTGTCACAGAGGAGTGCTCTGTGTGTGTGTGTGTGTGTGTGTGTGTGTGTGTGTGCCACTGGCATATATGGAGGCTAGGGATGTTGTCAAAATGCACTGGAAAGCCCCCTACAAAACAGAATTGTCCTGCCTAAAATGTCAGTCATGTTGCTGTTGAAAAACCCTGCCCTAGGTTTTTCTGGAGCCTGCTGTGTGGTTCCAATACATAACTAAGATGAAGATGTTGACCAGCCTCTCCATGTCCCAACCTTGGGACCCATTGTTATTTCAACAAATTAAAACAAGCCCCCCACCTCCCAAATGATTTAAAAGTCTCAGTAACTAAAAGGATAACTGAGCAACCATCTTGATTTGCCTTGGACTGTTTCTGTTTTAGCACTGAGAGCATTGAGTTTTAGCATCGAAGAGTTTGGGGAACCCCTCAAATCTGGCCTGCTAGCAGCTGGAACTCTCTGCTGTTGGATTAGCTTTTATGATTTTATTTTTTTTAATTTATTTATTTTAATTGGAGGTTAATTACAATATTGTAGTTCAGTTCAGTTCAGTCGCTCAGTTGTGTCTGACTCTTTGCGACCCCATGAATCGCAGCACACCAGGCCTCCCTGTCCATCACCAACTCCCAGAGTTCACTCAGACTCACATCCATCGAGTCAGTGATGCCATCCAGCCATCTCATCCTTGGTCGTCCCCTCCTCCTCCTGCCCCCAATCCCTCCCAGCATCAGAGTCTTTTCCAGTGAGTCAACACTTCGCATGAGGTGGCCAAAGTACTGGAGTTTCAGCTTTAGCATCATTCCTTCCAAAGAAATCCCAGGGCTGATCTCCTTCAGAATGGACTGGTTGGATCTCCTTGCAGTCCAAGGGACTCTCAAGAGTCTTCTCCAACACCACAGTTCAAAAGAGTCAATTCTTTGGCAACATCTCCTCATAAACAGGAACTCAACAAATAGATAAATGCCTAATTTTTCACTTCCCTAAGAGCCAGTGATCTAAGAGGAGTCAGGCTCACGCTCGTGCATGATCACAGTGGACTCTTTGCAACCCTTTGGACTGCAGCCCTCCAGGCTCCTCTGTCCATGGGATTCTCCAGACAAGAATACTGGAGTGGGTTGCCATTTCCTCCTCCAGGAGATCTTCCCAACCCAGGGGTCAAACCCATGTCTCCTGTGTCTTCTGTTTCGCAGGATTCTTTACCTTCTGAGCCATCGGGGAAGCCACTGTTTCTAGGCATAGATGTTAAAAACTAAATTTACTGAATTCACCAATATTCCCTGGAAATACCTAGCTGGAGCAATCTTGACTGTGCAAGGAAAGTAGGGGGATGGTCAGAGGCCCCACAGAGTTAGAAGGATGTTCTTGAGGCTTGGCATCGGGCACTCCCACCCCTTTCCTCTTGTGTCTTTGCCAGGCCTTCGGAGAGTCCTTAGCAAGCTCCACTTGTTCCTCTGATAGAACATCTCGGGGACCTCTCCTGACCCTTTGCCAGGAGACATCTCTGCTCCCAAAGGTGTTAATGCCATCTGCTTGCCAATGCCACTGAAATCTACATCTCCAACTGTAGACATCGGTAGACACTCATCTAACTGCTTACTGGACTTCACCTCTTGGAAGTATGACAGCAATAAAAATGAAAAATACTTTTGTAGTCTTAACTGTGTGTAAACACTAATGCGGTCTTAACAGAGACATTTTAAGTACCTCACATATAAGAAATATAAGCTACACAGCAGCACTTGAGAAAGCTACTATTACTCCCATCTTCAAGAAATGGGTCACAGAGAAGCTGGGCAACGATGCTAAGAAGGCAGAGTCAGCCTCGCTCCAGGGCCCCTGTCTTCACGCACTGTGTCCTGGCCCCTGTGTGTGCATCCTCGCCATGACCAGCACAGAAAGGAGCCTGCTGCTCCCCCATCGCTCTCTCCCTCCCTGCCAGTCCCCCACGGGCCCAAAGGGGAAAATCTGAGTCACCTTGCAATTGCCTTTCTCCCACCTCCACTCCAAGTAATTCAACCACCAAATCCTATCACTTCTACATCCTACATATTTTAAAAATCTGTTTAATTGTCTCTCTCTCTCCCTAATCTAACTTTGCAACCAGAGGTTCTTCAAAAACAAACTGCCAGTGGCATTTATCAGTTCACCTTTCTTCAGCTTATCAGCTTCCCTTCAGCGGTTTCCAGCTGCCCGTTGGATAAATCCTAACTCCTTAGCCGAGTCTACAAGGCCCTCTGCGACCCCACCTGTACCCACCACCTTGGCCCCATCGCTCCTCACTGCCCCCTCCCTTATTTCGGCTGGCTCTGAGTTTCCCAGGTGCTCTGGTTCTCTCTCTGCCCACTGAGACTTTACTCCCGCTCTTCCTTCTGCCTGTAACCCTTCCCCCACTCCCTAGGTCAGAGGGAGACCTTCTCTGACTGAAGACTGTGATGAGCCCTTTGCTGTTCCCTGGCTCCCTTTAACTCCCCAGGAGATAGCCTTCACCGCATCTGAGTGTAATTTCCTGTCTGAAGTCTATGATCCCAACTGCTTGAGGGTAGGGGTTGTGTCTGTCTTCTTTCCCTCTGGATCCTAAATGTAGAGCCAGGTGCGTCTTCAACTACCAAGAAATATCCATAGCATGAATGAGAGGCAGGACCGTTCAGAGCGAATAACACTGACCACAGTAGCAAAGCCCTTACTGTCGGATAAAATATCAGCTTTATCGAGATAGAGTTCACATGCCATACAATTCATGAGTCTACAGTTTTTAGTATATTTGCAGAAGTATGCAATCGTCACCACAATTTTAGAACATTTTTGTCACCCCAGAAGAATCCTTTTCTATCAGTCACTCTTCACTTCTTCCCATGTTATTTTAAAAAGATAAAGCCTGGTAATTGCAGAGTGTTTCATATGGGTAAACAGAGCCCATGTGGGCTCACTGAATCTTGAACAATTCTGTGAGGTGGGCATTGGATGGCATCTGTCAATGAGTTTTAATTTCAGTTTATGGAGGAAGACTTTCAATCAATAAAAATTTTCATCTGAAAGGAAGGGGAGAAGTGGTGGATGTGGAGATGCCCAGGAGGCTGGAGTCTTCTGCTGGCAGACTGTTGATTCTGGATGGGTACTGGCCGGGATCCCTGACTCGACGGACATGAGTTCGAGCAAGCCCCGGGAGTTGGTGCTGGACAGGGAAGCCTAGCGTGCTGCAGTTTTGGGGTCACAAAGAGTCGGAGCTGAGCGGCTGGACTTGGGAGCTCCACACATGCTGTCACATGAGCTTGGGGGGCTGCACTGCCCCTGACGCTCCGGGGAGTTCAGTGTCTGTCTGCAAAACTCGCTGCTGAGAATGTTTATTAGCTGGAAGATGCAGACTGTAGAGAAAGAATACATAAAGCAAATAGATTTTGAGATAATATTACAAGATCTGAATTTGAATCCTGATTCTGCTACTTACCGCAACTCTCTGACTTTGGGAAAGTTAACCTTCCCATTTATAATACTTTGGTCACCAACTGAGAAGAGCCGACTCATTGAAAAAGACTCTGATGCTGGGAAAGATTGAGGGCAGGAAGAGAAGGGGATGACAGAGGATGAGATGGTTGGAGGGCATCACCAACTCAATGGACATGAGTTTGAGCAAGCTCCAAGAGATAGTCAAGGATAGGAAAGTCTGGCATGCTGCAGTCCACGGGATCACAAAGAGAGCTGGACACAATTTAGGGATTGAACAGCAACTAACCTTCACAATATTCAGCTTCTTTACTTTAAAACGGTATCCATTGTATCTTCCTTGTATGGTTGTTGTGAGGATTACGGGAGCTAGTGTATGTGAAGCAACTTCATATACTGGTGCTCAATGAATAGTAGAACATTTTTTACTGATAAACAGATTAAAAAAAAATAAACTAAAGCATGCGTGGAAGTAATACTATATAATTACTGAAAAATAAGAATTCATTGCTATCCAGGTTGTAGTGAAATAGACACGCTCAAACACTGCTAGAGGGACACACATGCTGAAAGCAAAAGGTCCGTGTGACGCAAAGGCCAGAAAGTCACTTTCCTTCGACTTGGACATCTGCTCCTGCAGCTTTATTCAAAAGAAGTAATCTAAAACTACCAACAACAGCAGTAAAATCACTATGTACAAAGTTACTCATCACTGTGTTGCTTCAGCCGTAAAAATACTGGAAACAACTGATTGATAATCCAAAGACTGCTTTGGAATTTAGGGTTATATAAGCAAGGCAGAAATGGCAACCCACTCCAGAGTTCTTGCCTGGAGAATCCCGGGGATGGGGGAGCCTGGTGGGCTGCTGTCTATGGGGTCGCACACAGTTGGACACGACTGAAGTGACTTAGCAAGCAAGGCAGGGGGTTGGGGAGGGAAGGGGGGTGAGCAGGGAGGGGGCTTCCCAGGTGGTACTAGTCGTAAAGAACCCGCCTGCTAATGCAGGAGACATAAGAGAAATGGGTTCAATCTCTGGGTCAGGAAGAGCTCTTGGAGGAGGGCATGGCAACCTTTCCAGTAGTCTTGCCTGGAGAATCCCATGGACAGAGGAGTCTGGAGGGCTACAGTCCTTAGGGCTGCAAAGAGTCGGACACGACTGAAGCAACTTGGCATGCACGCACACAGCAGGGCAGGGTATTAGGCAACCATTAAAAATGCCATGAAAAGCTTTTGGGCACAGAAGAATCCACGTGTCCAGACACTGCAAGGTGGGAGGGAGCCTGGAAGAGTGTGAAGGAACAAAGACAAATACACGCGGTGCAGCTAAGGTCTAAGTTCAGTGGGAAGCCACTGAGGAGTTGCTAGCAGAGAGGGGCATAATCGGAATTGTGGGTTTTAAAAGCTCATTTGTCAAGAAAATAAAAAATAAAAATAAAAAAAGCTCATTTGTCATAATGTGGAAAACAATTTGGGAAACTGTTTCAAAAAACCCACAGGTGTGCTGGAAGAGCATCATGCAAAATGGTATAAGGATGATTGAAACAAACATTTTTCCTCTTTTAAAAAAACTCCTTAATCAAAAAATTAAAATAAAATGAGAATAAAGAAAGATTTTAGAAAAATTCCTTAATCTTGACCCACCATTTCTTCTCCCTTAAAAATGGGGAGAGATAATTGACTTTCCTGCAGAAAGTAGCTATGTTCTCTGTGAGACGCTGCGGCCCATGAATATTGGAGGCTTCGTGCAAGGGCAATAGGGCCTGGGAGGGATGTGGTCTTACAAAATGTATAAGGGGTGGGAGGTGAAAGTGAGTTATCGACCTCCATCAGCCGCTGCTTCTCCACCAGGTGATAAGCTATCAGAAATAGCTTCCTGTTGATGTTACAGATGTTATAGCTTCATTTATCACTGTCTGATCTCCTCTTGAGTCCTGCCTTTAAAGGTGTCAGCTCAAAGCAGAGTGAGGAGGACCGTATCCCTTGGAGCTCAGCAGATAGGGGCTTAGATATGGTCCTCCCAAGGAGCTCCAGCATAAATCCACTGACCAGGGCCTCTGGGAAGGAACAGGCTAAGGGCTTTTGTGAGAAAATCATTATTTCATCTTCAGCAAGTGTTTGCATGTAGTTAGGCAGTGAGGTGTGGGCAAACTCTACGTATGTATAAGGAACAGAATGCTTAAATGCATTCACTCACTTCCATATGCCGCAAACACTGCTTGGACACCTCCTAGGAGCAGGCAGATTCCTGGTGATCGGGGATACAGTAGAGTTGATGCTGGGTGGCCTCAGCCTTGAAGTAGGACTTCAATTTCTGGCCAGAGACTGAGGCTGGGCAACAGCAGGAAGAGTGCTGAATCTCAGTCATTAGTCCACCAGAGTCAGAGGCCAGTGGCAAGGCCCTAGCCCATCAGCTGTGTGGAAACACATTTCCATGTAGAGACAGCAAGTAGTGAAACAAATAAATTGTTTACTTGAAGAAACAATGGTATAGTACGTGTGGACAGACTCAAGAGCAGGCTCAGAGGGAGAGTTGCACCATCATGGCAATTAGATCACTTTCATGGGACATTTCTTCTGGGTTTCTTTTGACCAGTCATCTTGCTTTGCTGGTTCTGAGTCCATATTTGGTTTATCTGAAGGTCCTCCCATGTGTGCACACACATCTCATAGCCAAGATGGATTCTAGCAGAGGCCTGACATCACTTACAACATCACTTACTATGAGGTGACGCTCCCTCCCTTTTTGACCTCCAAGTAGCCTCTCTGCGCATGTGTAGTCAGGGAGATCTCTTTAACTTCGAGAATGCATAATATGTGATCTATATCTTTTATCTAGGCAGGGTCCAGCCTCCTTCATCATCCTGCTTTTATGGAGTTTCTGCCTTTATGGAATTTCTGTCCACATGGGGAGAAACTGTTCAGCCTGGGGCCTATCTATCTCCTGCCTCTGAGTCATACATAGACCCTGGATTTAGAGCAGAGTCATGGATGATCTAATCAAAACTTCTTGCAAATGTATATGAAAAAAATGTAGTCTAGAGAGGGCAAAGGCCTCTGATCTCCAAGTCACTGATGTCCAAATCAAGTAGACTTTCTACTGTTACAAGACTATCCCGGTGAGAGCACACACACAGAAGATTACAATGTGTCGTGTCCAAAGACCCTTAGGAGAAGGCAATGGCACCCCACTCCTTGCCTGGAAAATCCCATGGATGGAGGAGCCTTGTAGACTCCAGTCCATGAGGCCACTAGGAGTCGGACACTACTGAGCGACTTCACTTTCACTTTTTACTTTATTGGAGAAGGAAATGGCAACTCACTCCAGTGTTCTTGCCTGGAGAATCCCAGGGATGGGGGAGCCTGGTGGGCTGCTGTCTCTGGGGTTGCACAGAGTCAGACATGACTGAAGCGACCTAGCAGCAGCAGCAGCAATAGCAAAGACCCTTAACAACTACATTTTTAAAAATATATTTTACTTATGTGCTTATGGTTGCGCTGGATCCTCACTGCTGCTCACGGGCTTTCTCCAGCCCTGGCGAGTGGGGTGTACTTCTCGTCGTGGTGGCCTCTCTTCTTCCGGAGCACAGGTTCCAGCTGCGTGGGCTTCCGAAGCTGCTGCATGAGAGCCCAGTAGTTGTGACACATGAGCTTAGCTGCTCCACAGCACATGGAATCTTCCTGGACCAAGGATGGAGGCCACGTCCCCTGCACTGGCAGGTGGATTCACATCCAGGGATGCCCAGCTACATGGTACTGTGAGCCTTGGAGTGGCATCATCGAAGGTTCTGGTCCAAGAACGATCCACATAGAAGAGCAGAGCAGAGTGAATCTTGCACAGCCCTGGATGCTGACATATCTATTATGGGTTCAGAGAAAAGAAAAAACAATGTAGTGAGTCAAAAATCTTGGCTTGATTCCCGTAGGTTAACTGTAGCTAGAGTTAAGCAGCAGGAGATCCTGGCACTCAGGAGCAGAGAGCTGTTTGTTGACAGTGTAAGGATGAACCTGAAGGGTGTGGAGAAGCCAGTTAGGAAGTTATTCTGTAAAGCTTCCAGCTTGCCCATGCATTCCTAAACTTTGAGTGAGAATGTTGCTTCCTAAGGCTTCCCCGGTGGCTGCCTGGGTCGGGAAGATCCCCTGGAGAAGGAAACGGAAACCCACTCCAGTGTTCTTGCTTGAGAAATCTCATGGACAGAGGAGTCTGGTGGCTACAGTCCATGGAGTCACAAAAGAATCAGACACAACTTAGTGATTAAACAAAAATAATTGTTAACATAGCTATGAAAGAAAAGACAACTGTAGCTACAGACATATTTCCACAGTGAACTGGTAACACATTGCAGATGTGAAAACACCGAGCAGGGCTCAGCCTGAGAGGCGGACTTTTAACTTTAAAGAATAAAAACGTAAATATTAATAGCTGCTATATGTTGCTTACCAGGGGGCTTCCCCAGTTGCTCAGTAGGTAAAGAATCCTCCTGCAATGCTGGGCACACAGCAGGTGTGGGGTTGATCCCTGGGTTGGGAAGATCCTCTGGAGGAGGAAATGGCAGACCACTCCAGTGTTCTTATCTGGAGAATATCCTGGACAAGGAGCTTGGCGGGCTACAGTCCATTGGGTCGCAAAAAATCGGATACAACTGAGCGTGATGAGCTGTTTACCAGAGAAAAGAGCGTCTGTTAAGTACTTTGCCTATGTATCTGTATTAACTTTTAAAAAACCTTATGAAATTTTAAAAAATTAAGCATTTATTATTAACCTGTGAAAAAACTGAGACTCAGAGAGGTTAAGTAACTTTTCCCAAGTCACTCAGCTATCGGGTAACTGAGCCAGTTTTCAAATCTGAATTTATCTGATTCAGGAGCCCTTATGCCACACTGCTTAACTTGTCCAGAGCAGGAAGGTGACGTCACAGGGGCCTGCAAAGTTCTGCTTTCTTTGCTTTACATTAGGGTCATTTTATCCTCCTCCTGTTCTTCAGTCCTCAGTTTAGGTTTAGCCTGAGACCCCACACCCAAAGCCTGCAGTCAACCTTCCTTCCCTGGCTGGCACTGTCTGTCTTACAAACTGCCCCAGCCGTCTCAGGTTGGCCCCATTTAGCGTTTAACACCAAAGTGCTTAAAAATCATCCTTATCAGTTGCCTACATCCCATACACACACTCTTAAATAACCTATGGCCACGGCATACACAATTTCGGAGGTGAAGCAAGTGGGAAGGGACCTTTGCCAATTTGTAGAGACCCACTTCTTCATTTCATAAAAGAAGAACATGAGCTTGCTGGTGGGAAAGTGATTCGTCCGAGTTCATACAAGCAAATGAGTGCCAGAGCTGGGCCTTGAATCCAGGCCTCCTGACTCTTCCTGCAGTGCCCTTTCCACTCCACCAGGCCACGCGTGTATTCGTGGTATTTAAATTTGTGTTCACACGGAGGGAAAGAGACTACTACTCTCCACGGACATAAACTGCATGGAGCAGAAGGGCAGAGCCCTGCCAAGAGAGATAGGAGGTGTTATCTGTTGCTTCACCCAGCTTTTCTCAACCGAGCTAGATCATTATCTTTGAGTAGCTTTCCCCGCCCTGTTGGAAATGATGAAACACTGGTGACTGACCTCCACTGACTGACAAGCTTCCGGGTGGGGCTGGGGGTTGGTGAGGGAGATGTTTCCATCAGGACACCGCTGAAACACAGGCTGGGACCAGACCTTTCTCATGGTCCTGGGGGTAAGTGTTGTCTGGGCAGTAGGATTTAAAATTAGTTTAAGGAGTGTGTGTCTGTTTGTGAATATAAATGTACTCAGATTTCATAGCGGATTCTTTGTTTACACGCTAGGATGCCAGGGTGTGGAGTTCAATTGCCGTCCTCTTGGAGTGAGCTTAAGATTTGGCGCTGTGCACTTCACAGACCTCAGTGTCTCTCTCTCTTTGACCGCACCTGGAGGCATGTGGGATCTTAGTTCCGCAACCAGGGATTGAACCTGTGCATTGGGAGCTTGGAGTCTTAACCGCTGGATCACCAGGGAAGTCCCTGGACATTAATTAGCCTCTTGCTCCTGAGACCTGAGATCTGTTGGCAATAGCAGCAGCACCCTTCAGGGCTCCAGCTGGAAGGTGATTTTGGAGGCAGACAGAACCAGATCCAAAGAACTTTGCAGAATGTTTATAAGCCTCAATTTCCTCATCTACAAAATGGGTATAAAACCAACCATGATACAGTATTGCTATGAGGATCACAGACAATGGACATTTAGTGCCCAGTCCAGTGCTCCAGTAGCTATAAATTAATTACTCTTTTCAAGTCATCTGTGAACCAGATCACAGAGAATATCCCACTACGTGAGTTTTTTCCTTAAGACTCATTCTGAGCTACAAAGAACTGGGATGTTTTGAGGGAAACAAACCAGTCTGGCAGTTTAAAAATGTTATAAATGAGAATTGAGAAAATGTATGCTGTCAAAGAAAAAAGCCATGCAAACATCCAGACCGGGAAAAGCCAGCAACAATGACAGCAAAATATAACAGTCGACCCTTATATAGAGCTTCCTATGTCCTGGGAACTGCTTTAAGAGCATCATGTAGATTAATTCATTCAATCTTCACAACAACTCTGAAAATATAGGTGCTATTCATAGTTTCTCTTTACGGTTGAGAAAACTGAGGCACAAAGGTGTTGAGTGATTTGACTGAAGTTGGTGAGAGCTCTTCTAGAGAACTTCAGCACAGAAGAGTGTTTTTAGAGCAGGCCTCTCTCCATCGTCTCTGCAGCCCGAGGAGCTCAGGAGTGTAGATTAGGCACTCAAGGAGGACGTGGTAATTGGGATCCTGCTCTTGCTCCTTGTATGGGCCTTGTTGTGTGGGCTTCGACAACCCTACCCAGTACAATGCCTTGAGTAGGGTCAGCTGCATAATCGGCAGAGCCCAGTGCAAATAAACATCTAGGGTCCCTCCTTTAAAAATTATTAAGAATTTAAAGATGGCAACAGCAGAGCACTAGGCCCATCATGGGGCCCTTCTGAGCATGAGGTCCTATTGAACCGAAAAGGAATGATGCTAAAGCTGAAACTCCAGTACTTTGGCCACCTGATGCAAAGAGTTGACTCATTGGAAAAGACTCTGATGCTGGGAGGGATTGGGGGCAGGAGGAGAAGGGGACGACCGAGGATGAGATGGCTGGATGGCATCACGGACTCGATGGAGGTGAGTCTGAGTGAACTCTGGGAGATGGTGATGGATAGGGAGGCCTGGCGTGCTGCGATTCATGGGGTCGCAAAGAGTCGGACACGACTGAGCAACTGAACTGAACTGAAAGTCTTACTGTGAATATTTCCCCCATATTATTTTGTTTAATATAACCTACATGAAATAAGGGGCTTCCCAGATGGCTCTGTGGTAAAGAATCTGCCTGCCACTGCAGGAAACATAGGAAATGCCCATTTGATCCCTGGGTTGGGAAGATCATGGTGTAGGAAATTGCAACCCACTCCAGTATTTTTGCTTAGAAAATTCCATGGACAGAGGAGCCTGGCGGGCTGCAGTCCATGGGGTCGCAAGAGTCAGACACGACTGAGCAACTAAGCACGCATGCACGCACATGAAATAAAGGTTAGGATTATCCCTACAAAAAGGCCTATAAAGGATGCTTTTGCTATGTTGGTGTGGTGGGATGCCAGAAAAGACCAAGAATCAGAAATGTCCACATTATTAAACAGTTTAAGAGGCCTCAGGTTAAAATGCAAATTTGGGAGGAAGTAATTTGTTAAGCTGTTATTAATTCTGATATATTAGTGTAAATTAATAAATTAGAGATGTTAAGATTGCTGAAAATAATGAGAAATAAGTTGTTAAATTTGGGGAATAAGGAAGGAAAATGAGAATTGCACATGGATATTATGTTGCCTCTGGGAGACCTGATCAAAAGTGAAGCACCATCAGGGCCCAGGTCTTTGGGGAAACAGAAAGAGGGAATCTGAACGCATGTCAAACTTTTTGTGGAAGACTAAGTGCTAGTCATGAAGTCCAACTCCTTAAAAACCTACCCAAACCCCAAAAATTCTCTAGGAAAAATAACTTCATAATCAACTTTATACTTAAGAAAAATTAAAAAAAAAACCTCCTTTGCAAGTCATTTAACTTTCATGCCTTCAATCTCTCTACCTGAAAATAAGAATTACAAACCTGACTGCAGATTCACTTTGTTTTGGGAGGATTATGTGAAAGCTTTTGTAAGCTATGAATCTACATGAATTCAAGGTAAATTCTAAGTCTGAAAGGAGGATAAATCATGTTTCTACTTAATTTATAATTTATATTGACACCAATAAAAATCAGATGTAAATTGTATCATAACAGTTTTTAGATGATAATAGTTCATTTTTAAATGATAATAGATATCATTTTAAAATAATAATTTAAAAATGATAAATATAACAGTTTTTAAATAATAATAGTTCTCAACAGATGTTAGGTGCTAATATTATTAAATCTTATCCTAATATGTGAGGTGTGTGTGTGTGTGTGTGTGTGTGTGTGTGTGTGTGTGTGTTCAATCATGTCTAGCTCTTTGCGGTTACATGGACTGTAGCCTGCCAGGCTCCTCTGTTAATGGAAACTTCAGGCAAGAATACTGGAGTGGGTTGTGGGTTGCCATTTGCTACTCCAGGGGATCTTCCCGACCCATGGATCGAACCCTGACTGTCCTGAATTGGCAGGTGGATTTTTTTTTTCACCACTGAGCCACCTGGGAAGCCCCAATATGTGAGGTACTTTGTTACTAGGCTTTTCTTGCTCTGTATCTTCCGTTCTCCTCCCTTTCCCTTGGTCTTTACCATCTGCCTTAAAACATACGGTTTTTTACAGCTTGAAAGAAATTGCGTGTCATATTTATTGCTTCTTGTCTCAGCCACTTTGTTTCTCTTCTCCTTTACATCATCAATGAGAAGTTTTTATCAGTAGATCTCAATGGCATAGAAATAATCTAGTTGGCATGAGACTACATTTAATTACAATCACTAAAAATTCATTCTCAGTATCTACTTAGAGATATGGCTCACCTTTCCATGCCCACTTTACTTACCAATTTTTAATTCATCACCAAAGTGCTCTGTAGAAATCATAATAGCTTTATATATTGTCAAGCAGTTATGGAACATTTTCGTGTCTGTGAGTTAGAACCCATGGAGCAAGACAGTCTCAGTCATATTATTTTCCGCAATCCTGCCATCTCCATTTTTATTTGTTTTTGTTAGCCACTTATAATCAGGCTTCCCACCTTTCTGTTTTGAAAATGTTCCCTTAAAACAGGGTATTTCTTGTCAAATTCAAAAGCCAATGATATCCTTCACCACTGGCTAAAGTTGATCACCCTTTGTTTGGTAAAGCACTCTTAGTTTTTATTCTGAAGACCTATGCAGGCATCAGGACAGAGTGAGAACAGTGGCTGCTGCTAGTAGTTAGCTTGTATTCACTATTTTTCTCTCATTTAAAATTTTAGATTTATTTTTTACTGAGGTAATTTTGCTTATAACATTATATAAGTTTGATGTGTACCACATATTTCTGCTTCTAGTCTCTAAACCCTGCACAGTATGCTCACCCCTGAAACTGTGGTTTATATCTATCAGTACACAGATATAGTCCCTGTTTACTGTGATTCTCATAACTTTCCTATGGAGATCAGTTATTATCCTCATTTTACAGTTGAGGAAACAAGCTCAGAATTGAATCAACTTGCTCAGATTCACACATCAGAACAAGATCTGCTCTGGGAAGTATTAGGTTTAGCAATAGAGAAGAAAGCCTTCTCCTAACCCGATCACTGCATGCCCTGTTTCTATATTTAGATTAAGTAGAACTTATTCCAGAGAAGGCAGTGGCACCCCATTCCAGTACTCTTGCCTGGAAAATCCCATGGATGGGGGAGCCCAGTAGACTGCAGTCCATGGGGTGGCTAGGAGTCAGACACGACTGAGCGACTTTACTTTCACTTTTCACTTTCATGCATTGGAGAGGGAAATGGCAACCCACTCCAGTGTTCTTGCCTGGAGAATCCCAGGGACGGGGGAGCCTGGTGGGCTGCTGTCTACGGGGTCTCACAGAGTTGGACACGACTGAAGTGACTTAGCAGCAGCAGCAGAACTTTCATTTCTTTCCCTATTTATCTATAGTTTGGAGCATTACTGTACTTCATTTGCGAAGATGGCTTTTCAAGTAGTTTTTTTTGCCCAAGTTGTCCATACACAATTTATCTTAGTCCATTTTTTTCTTCTTTTTCAAGTTAACTGACTCCTGTAGGAATAGAAATGGAACCTCGGATTCATTTAGGCTAGACAGTGCTCTAACTACATACACTAAATCGAAAAGTATAGTTATCAGAAGTCAGTGAATGACAACATAGATTTTAAATTAAGCTTTATAGTATAATTTACTCAACTTTTGACCTTCTGGGTGTGTTTTATTGAAACCACTGTAGAGGTACGGTAGGATTTAGTTACATACATATTTAGTTTTCTCAAGTGAGTGCATAACAACAGTGTGATCTAGCTACAAAAGATTTCCTTAAGGTTTTTGTTGGCATGTCAGTGTTAACAATTGGAGCTTGAGTGTTTTAGATTTCATCTGAAATTAGTGGTTCAAATACAACAATAAATAGTTTTCATGGTTGTCGGCTCTGATTAATGTAACATTAAACCTCTTGAGTATATTACACCATTACTTTTGTTTTTAAGTGAAAAATTTGAAAAATAAAACAAAAACACAGTATCTGTCTTATGAACACATTAAACGTAGATCTTTGCTTTTTTCATTTAATGTACCCTTACATTTTTCAGAGGCATTTGGCTTTATTTCTTTAGCAGGTTTTTTCACTAAATCTTTTACCTATCTTACCAAAATGCCTTCCATCATTGAATTAACAAATCTGATGGAGGGAAGAATTATGAGTTATCCAAAAGATATATTAAAGACATTTCAACATTAATAGAATGAGGAACAGAATTATGCATTAGTAATCTTTCATTGCAGAACAATTTATACCTCTCAAAGGATTTTCATTTACATTCTCCTTCTTCATACTAAGTAGTATAGCTGAAGAAATTAAGGTAATAAGGGACTTATCTGAAGCCACACAGCAGCTTGCCCTGGGATTAGAAAACAAGTCGTCTTATGCCCAGCCATTTCTCTTTATTGTATACCTTATACATACCATAGAGATGATTTGAGGGGAAAACTTTTTCCCCTCTCAACATGTGAAAAAGATGAATTTAAATCTGATTGCCTATATCAAACGGAATAGTGTTTTGGAACCTCTGAACAGATTTTTTTAATTGAAAAATGTTAAATTATGATTTTCCTCTAATTTAGCACAGTGATTCTTTCAGTTTCAAAGTTATACCCCTATCCCTTAGCTCAGTTCTTCAAAGTTACATCAAAGGGACAACAATTTTTCTTCAGAACACATTCTCAAATGTTATACAGACCATAAGACATCTTATTTTCTTGTACTTTATTAATTTATCAAACTCATTTTTAATCTGTTCACTTTTTCTGAATAGAATTTTAGCAATGTGCCCTATTCTCTTAAGAAAAATATTATCTAAATTGTGGAAAACTTACGTTTTAAGACTTAGTGTCTTCTTAGATTTGTACTAACAGTTTCCATGTCCAATTTGTATAGATACAATCAGAAAACACAGGTTAGAGAATTTAACCTGCAGCTTATCTTCTGTTAGATGACTGCCTTGCCAAGCTAATTTCACATACATTTCAAGGCGTCCAAATCGATTTAAAAGTCATTCTGTTATAATTTATAAAAGCTCTTCCATAATGTGTTCACCCAGAGGCAAACTTATGACCTTTGAAAGAGTAAACAGAAAAATGGATGAGAGAGGTCTCAAAGCAGAAACAGAAATGCATGTATTCTCGTATGTTACTCATTAAAAGGGTGAGCATGAGGATCAGCTGATCCATACACAAAGTCTTACCTCCTCTTCCTGATCTGAGTTATATCCTCATTTACTGGTCTATGTTTGGTTGGGAAATGTATTGATGGTCACAAATCAATTTCTTCTGATACACTCAGGGATATAGGAAGTGTCTTAATAAGCACCAGCATCCAAACAGAAAGGATAAAACCTTTGGTCTGAATTTTGCAGATGAGACAGCTGAAGTTGGGGGTGAAATGACTGATCCAAAGTCATACCATGAGATATTTAAGCTTCCGGGATTCCAAAGCAAAGCTGTTGCCTCTCAGACTTAGTGACTCCATAACCAAGTCCTCTTACTATTATAAAATTCTTTCTTGGGGCAAATCAAAATTTTACTTGTAACATTTATTCTGTGATCCTATTTCTGCCCTTTAGGGCCTCACTGAACGAACTATTTTCTCCATATCCTCTACTCCCACCCCAGTCTCCTTTATATCTTGTATAGTTTTGGGTCAGAAGTGGCTTTGTTTCCTAAAGAAATATTTCCAACCAAGAATTTTTAATATCTTAGATCTTTCCCCCTCTCTTTTTAATGCCCACTTGTGGTTACTTGCAAAGGCTTTAACATCTTAAATATCTTTTGTCCTTTCCTTCCTCCCAGTCCCCAATCTCCTCTTTTTTTCTTTTACTTCCTATTATTTATTTTTTTTACTTCCTATTTTTTAGAATCATAATCTAATCAACCATTTATTTTCAATAACTTAGAATTATCTTTGAATCCCCCATACAAACCCACCTGTTTTTGATCTGGGTTGCAGATGAAGCACCTGAGTTCAGAAATTTTAAATAATATCCCTAATGCATGTGTGCGTGCTAAGTTGCATCTGATTCTTTGTGACCCCATGGACAATAACCCACCAGACTCCTTTGTCCATGGAATTTTCCAGGCAAGAATACTGAAGTGTGTTACCATTTGCTCCTCCAGGGAATCTTCCTGACCCAGGGATCAAACCCACGACTCCTGCATCTCCTGCACTGGCAGGCAGGTTCTTTACCACTGCATCACCTGGGCTAGGATTTAAACTTAGGTGTGTTTGATTCTGAAGCTCAGGGTTGTTACACTATTTCAGTAAAGCAGAGGAACCAGAGATCAAATTGCCAACATCTGTTGGATCATCAAAAAGCAAGGGAGCTCCAGAAAAACATCTATTTCTGCTTTATTGACTATGCCAAAGCCTTTGACTGTGTGGATCACAACAAACTGTGGAAAATTCTGAAAGAGATGGCAGTACCAGACCACTTAACCTGCCTCTTGAGAAATCTGTATGCAGGTCAAGAAGCAACAGTTAGAACTGGGCATAGAACAACAGACTAGTTCCAAACAGAAAAAAGAGTACGTCAGGCTGTGTATTGTCACCCTGCTTATTTAACTTATATGCAGAGTACATCGTGAGAAACACTGGACTGGGGGAAACACAAGCTGGAATCAAGATTACTGAGAGAAATATCAATAACCTCAGACATGCAGATGACACCGCCCGAAAGTGAAGAAGAACTAAAGAGCTTCTTGATGAAAGTGAAAGAAGAGCGTGAAAAAGTTGGTTTAAAGCCCAACATTCAGAAAACTAAGATCATGGCATCCAGTCCCATCACTTCATGGCAAATAGATGGGGAAACAGTGGAAACAATGGCTGACTTTATTTTGGGGGGCTCCAAAATCACTGCAGATGGTGACTGCAGCCATGAAATTAAAAGACACTCCTTGGAAGCAAAGTTATGACCAACCTAGAGAGCATATTAAAAAGCAGAGACATTACTTTATCCACAAAGATCCATCTAGTCAAGGCTATGGTTTGTCCAGTAGTCATGTATGGATGTGAGAGTTGGACTATAAAGAAAGCTGAGCACCGAAGAATTGATGCTTTTGAACTGTGGTGTTGGAGAAGACTCTTGAGAATCCCTTGGACTGCAAGGAGATCCAACCAGTCCATCCTAAAGGAGATCTGTCCTGGGTGTTCATTGGAAGGACTGATGCTAAAGCTGAAACTCCAATACTTTGGCCACCTGATGTAAAGAGCTGACTCATTTGGAAAGACCCTGATTCTGGGAAAGATTGAAAGCAGGAGGAGAAGGGGATGACAGAGGATAAGATGGTTGGATGGGATCACCAACTCAGTGAAGATGGGTTTGAGTGAACTCCGGGAGTTTTTGATGGACAGGGAGGCCTGGTGTGCTGCAGTCCATGGTGTCACAAAGAGAGAAGAAACAGTGGAAACAATGGCTGACTTTATTTTGGGGGGCTCCAAAATCACTGCAGATGGTGACTGCAGCCATGAAATTAAAAGACACTCCTTGGAAGCAAAGTTATGACCAACCTAGAGAGCATATTAAAAAGCAGAGACATTACTTTATCCACAAAGATCCATCTAGTCAAGGCTATGGTTTGTCCAGTAGTCATGTATGGATGTGAGAGTTGGACTATAAAGAAAGCTGAGCACCGAAGAATTGATGCTTTTGAACTGTGGTGTTGGAGAAGACTCTTGAGAATCCCTTGGACTGCAAGGAGATCCAACCAGTCCATCCTAAAGGAGATCTGTCCTGGGTGTTCATTGGAAGGACTGATGCTAAAGCTGAAACTCCAATACTTTGGCCACCTGATGTAAAGAGCTGACTCATTTGGAAAGACCCTGATTCTGGGAAAGATTGAAAGCAGGAGGAGAAGGGGATGACAGAGGATAAGATGGTTGGATGGGATCACCAACTCAGTGAAGATGGGTTTGAGTGAACTCCGGGAGTTTTTGATGGACAGGGAGGCCTGGTGTGCTGCAGTCCATGGTGTCACAAAGAGTCAGACATGACTGAGCGACTGAACTGAACTGCATTTGATTCTGAAGCTCAGAATCAATAGCTATTTCACTAAAGTATACTCAGATGTCTTTGAATGTCTGCAAAGTAGACAAGTCATGTTAAAGGGAATTGCAATTCCACATGTCTAATTTTGAGGTTATTTCTATGGCACCATGAGCAATATTAGCTTCATCATTATAATCAAAGGATAGATTAGAGATAGATAAAATCATTACTGTCTTCAAGGAACTAGATGTGATGGGGAAGACTGACAATATAATGTGGTCAGTGTAACAATAATGAAAAAAGGTCAGGGGCTTAGTTGAGGTTCAGACTCCTGTTGCTCTATAGCCTTGCTACAGACAGTAACTAGTGTAGACAAGTCATTTAACTAATGAAGTTTTAGTCTCCTGGTCTGTAAAATGAAGGGGGTATGACTAAATTAATGAGCCTCTTAGTTATTAGAACTCATTGTTCACTTTTCCCCAACCTTTCGTTCTATTTTTGCTTTTCCATTCATTTCGTTCATTCACTGACTCATTCATCATTGCTTCACTCCATCAACATTTATTGAATACCTTCCATGTTCCAGACACTATGTAGTACTCTGGGAAGACAAAGAAAAGATACAGTAACCCTCTTCCCTCAAGATGCTCACAGACTTAGAATACAGATAAATTAAAGGAAGTAAATTGGAGACAGTAAATTCAATGTAGTTTCACAATAGAGTTGTTTACAAAATGCTAGGAGGAGTGCATATGGGAATTCCAGGCCAAGGGAATAGATCGTGGTTTCTTATATCTGCCTGCTCCTAATGTTTTTCTTCATCAAAATATTAACTCTTCTCTGGTTATCATCACAGTTGCTGCATATGCAGTACATTGATGATTTGGTTTCTTATAAAAGAACACACTAGGTAAGGAATTCCTTGGAGGTCCAGTGGTTAGGACTCCATTGTTTGACTGTTGAAGGCGCAGGTTCAACCCCTGGTCAGGCAACTATGATCCCACAAGCCTTGTGGCTAAAAAAAGAATACCCTAGATAGAAGAGGATGCCTTTTTTCATGCAAATGTTCTTAGTTATTAGATAGAAAAAGATTCTTAAGACCACAAAATTTTGTTCTCTGTAAGCCCATAAGACTTCTAAATGAGGAGTTTATACCTGTTTTAATAAAAAGAATAGACAAAGTTATTATAACCTGAAGAAATCACACACATACACATCTAAGGTATTTTGCTAAGGGATTGAACTCAAGTTTTTATAGTCAGAAAGCGTTATTTTTCTGAAATATTTAACGCATATGTTGAGAGAATTGAAGAAGTTTGAGTATTTTATGTAATATAAGCTATCTCCATATTGTGAAACCCTGTAATAGTTCCACTGTTGAGCTTAATAAGTGTGAATTGTCTTTCCTTCTACAAAAGGTGGGGTCGAAATAAAGATATAAAATAGGTCCACGTTGGTGGTTTCATTACTTTTACCTTATAGGATATGCTTTTAGGCTTGTGATTTATTGTTTATTCCCAGATCCGGTTGGAATGATTTTCTACCAGTGAGAAAGAACTTGTGATTCATCTGTACACCCTGAAGAATAGCTATTGTCATTGCTGGAGAAGGCAGACTTAGAAGCGAATTGGAAGATATTGCCTAGAGGTAGAATGTGCCTCAGAGTAAGGGAATGCTTCCATCATTAGAACCGTCCATCTGTACACTAATTTATTTTGTCTTGTCTTGGTTATTTGTTTAAGGTTCACCAGATTGTAAATTTCCTCAGAGAAAGTGTGCCATTCACGTTTATATTCTTTTCTCGTTCCCCGTCAACCTAGTGCCTGACACACGTTAAACATTCAATATGTTGAAATGAACTACTTATTAAATCATATGCTCTGAAATAATGTTATTAGGCAGAGGCTGATGACCATTTGCCAAGCATATTATAATAGGTGACATAGGCCTCCTCCATCATGGTGTATTAGAGAATGTTGATTACGGGGCTTGGGTTCATATCCAGGCTCTTATCATTTATTGGTTGTATAATCATGAATACATCACTTTTCTGTGTCTTGGTTTGTGAATGAGATTGCATATCCACTCTATTCAAGTACATTGTAATCCTTCCCCTTTCTTCTACATGATCAATTTTCTTCCTTGATGGATTATTGCTAATACCATAGAAACATGCCATTATTTCTCCCATTTTAAAAATACCATCTCTTCATTAACCATTCCTCTGTTCTCTTAATAGCAAAGGTCCTTTCTTCCCATTATCTTTTAAACTCATCCTGATCAGGCTCTCATCTCCATCATTCCATAGAAGCAACTCTTTGTTGAGCTTCTGATAATAGCAGCTTCCACATTGTTAAATACAGTGATGTGTTAATTTTCATCATTAGGGCCATCAGTACAATTGATCACTTATTCTTCCTAGAAATACTGTCTCCATTTTGCCTCCCAAGAATTCCACACACTCCTGGTTCTTCTCCTCCCTCCTTGGTTGTTCCTGTTTAGGCTCCTTTGCTGAATCCTTTTCTTTTCCCCACCTTTTACGTTGGAGAGTACCATTCCTTGGTCTTTACCTCTTTCTCACTTGGTGATTCCATCTATGCTTGTGGTGTTAAATGTCATCCATGAAAGTGAAAGTTGCTCAGTCGTATCTGACTCTTTGCACCCATGAAATTCTGTATAGTCCATGGAATTCTCCAGGCCATAATACTGGAGTTGGTAGCCTTTCCCTTCTCCAGGGAAATGTCAACTCCCATATGGGAAGACAGTTCCCATAATTTCCAACCCAGACTTCTCCTGTTAACTTCCAACCCTATATATCTATCTGAATTCAACATCCTAGGTGAGAGGTTGAATAGATAGCAAAACTTGACATTTGCAAAACTGAATTCTAAGTCTTCAAATATGCTCTGCTGTTGTTTAGTCACTAAGTCGTGTCTGAGTCTTTGCAACCCAATGGACTGCAGCACACCAGACCTTTCTGTCCTCCACTATCTCCCAGAGTTTGTTCAAATTCATGTCCATTGAGTCAGTGATGCCATCCAACCATCTTATCCTCTGTTCCCTCTTCTCCTGCCCTTCTTTCCTAGCATCAGGGTCTTTCCCACATCAGGTGGCCAAAGTATTAGAGCTTCGGCTGCAGTGAATATTCAGGGTTGACTGGTTGATCTCCTTGCAGTCCAAGGGACTCAAGAGTCTTCTCCAGCAGCATGATTTGAATGCATCAATTAATTCTTCAGTGTTTATGGTTCAACTCTCACATCAAGACAGGACTACTGGAGAAACCATAGCTTTGACTAGACAGACCTTTGTCAGCAAAGTGATGGTTTGCTTTTTAATACACTGTCTAGGTTTGTCATAGCTTTTCTTCCAAGGAGCAAGCGTCTTATAATTTCATGGCTACAGTCACCATCTACAGAGCCCAAGAAAATAAAAATCTGCCACTGTTTCCACTTTTCCTCCATCTGTTTGGCATGAACTGGTGGGACCAGAGGCCATGATCTTAGTTTTTTGAATGTTGAGTTTCAAGCCAGCCTTTTCACTCTCCTCTTTCACCCTCATCAAGAGGCTCTTTAGTTCTTCTTCACTTTCTGCCATTAGAGTGGTATTATCTGCATATCTGAGGTTGTTAATATTTCTCCTGACAGTCTTGATTCCAGTTTGTGATTCATCCAGCCTGGTATTTCATATGATGTACTCTGTATAGAAGTTAAATAACCAAGGTAACAATATACAGCCTTGTTATACTCTTTCCCCAGTTTTGAACCCTCAGTTGTTCCATGTCTGCTTCTAACTGTTGCTTCTTAGACCTGCATACAGGTTTCTCAGAAGACAGGTAAGGTGGTCTGGTATTCCCGTCTCTAAGAATTTTCCACAGTTTATTGTGATCCACACAGTCAAAGGCTTTAGCCTAGTCAATGAAGCAGAAATAGATGTTTTTCTGGAATTCCCTTGCTTTCTCTGTGATCCAACAAATGTTGGTAATTTGGTCTCTGGTTCCTCTGCCTTTTCTAAACCCAGCTTGTGCATCTGGAAGTTCTTGGTTCATGTACTGCTAAAGCCTAGCTTGAAGGATTTTGAGCATAGCCTTGCTAGCATGTGAAATGAGCTCAGTTGTACAGTAGTTTAAACATTCTTTGTCATTGCCCTTCTTTGGGTTTGAAATGAAAACTTATTCAGTCCTGTGGCCACTGGCAGGTTTTCCAAATTTTCTGATTTATTGAGTGCTGCACTTTAACAGCATCATCAAATCTGCTCCATTTTTCCTCATTTCAATAAGTAGCATTTCTGTCCTTTAAGTTGCACAGACCAAAAATGTTAGCAGCTTCCTTGACACCATATATCTTTGCTACCCACATTCTTCAGCAAGAGATTTTTACTACTTTCAAATTGTATACAGAATCCATTTCTCACTAACTCCACTGCTATAACCATGGACCAAGCTACAGTCATCTCTTGCTTGGGTTATTGTAATAACATTCTAGATAGTCTCCCTGCTACTACTCTTGTTACCCTATAGTCTTTTCTCATCAAAACAGCCAAAATGGCTTCACGTTGCTCTTAGAGTAAAAGCTAAAGATCTTTAAGGTCCTAAAGGATCTGGCTCCGCCCCTTCTCCATTGTGTTTTTATCTCTTATCATTTTCCTTATCACAGTGGTCTTCTTGTTGCACTTTAGAACAGATCCTCTGGAGAAGAAATGGCAGCCCACTCCAGTATTCTTGCCTGGAAAATTCCATAGACTGAGGAGCCTGGTAGGCTACAATCCATGGGGTCTCCAAGAGTCAGACACGACTGAGCGGCTTCACTTTCAGGCAAGCTCCTGCCCATATCTGCATATCTGAGGTTGTTAATATTTCTCCTGACAGTCTTGATTCCAGTTTGTGATTCATCCAGCCTGGTATTTCATATGATGTACTCTGTATAGAAGTTAAATAACCAAGGTAACAATATACAGCCTTGTTATACTCTTTCCCCAGTTTTGAACCCTCAGTTGTTCCATGTCTGCTTCTAACTGTTGCTTCTTAGACCTGCATACAGGTTTCTCAGAAGACAGGTAAGGTGGTCTGGTATTCCCGTCTCTAAGAATTTTCCACAGTTTATTGTGATCCACACAGTCAAAGGCTTTAGCCTAGTCAATGAAGCAGAAATAGATGTTTTTCTGGAATTCCCTTGCTTTCTCTGTGATCCAACAAATGTTGGTAATTTGGTCTCTGGTTCCTCTGCCTTTTCTAAACCCAGCTTGTGCATCTGGAAGTTCTTGGTTCATGTACTGCTAAAGCCTAGCTTGAAGGATTTTGAGCATAGCCTTGCTAGCATGTGAAATGAGCTCAGTTGTACAGTAGTTTAAACATTCTTTGTCATTGCCCTTCTTTGGGTTTGAAATGAAAACTTATTCAGTCCTGTGGCCACTGGCAGGTTTTCCAAATTTTCTGATTTATTGAGTGCTGCACTTTAACAGCATCATCAAATCTGCTCCATTTTTCCTCATTTCAATAAGTAGCATTTCTGTCCTTTAAGTTGCACAGACCAAAAATGTTAGCAGCTTCCTTGACACCATATATCTTTGCTACCCACATTCTTCAGCAAGAGATTTTTACTACTTTCAAATTGTATACAGAATCCATTTCTCACTAACTCCACTGCTATAACCATGGACCAAGCTACAGTCATCTCTTGCTTGGGTTATTGTAATAACATTCTAGATAGTCTCCCTGCTACTACTCTTGTTACCCTATAGTCTTTTCTCATCAAAACAGCCAAAATGGCTTCACGTTGCTCTTAGAGTAAAAGCTAAAGATCTTTAAGGTCCTAAAGGATCTGGCTCCGCCCCTTCTCCATTGTGTTTTTATCTCTTATCATTTTCCTTATCACAGTGGTCTTCTTGTTGCACTTTAGAACAGATCCTCTGGAGAAGAAATGGCAGCCCACTCCAGTATTCTTGCCTGGAAAATTCCATAGACTGAGGAGCCTGGTAGGCTACAATCCATGGGGTCTCCAAGAGTCAGACACGACTGAGCGACTTCACTTTCAGGCAAGCTCCTGCCCCTGGACTTTTACAGACTGTTCCCTCTGATTAGACTGTTCTCCTCCCAGATATACTCTTTCATATAACACCTGTCTTGACACTGCTGTTTAAAATTGCAGTCCTCCCCTAGCACTTCCCAATATCCTTATTTATTTTTCCATAGTATTTTATACTTTTTAAATTACTTCATCATTCTAATATTATATTCTAAATGATTTGTTTTTTATATATGTATATAAGAAAATTGTACATTGTCTCTCTCCTACTAGAACATAAATTATAATGATAATAGCAACTCTTTTATCTGTCTTATTCACTGCTGAATTTTCAGTACCTCAGAAACAATTTGGCACATGTTAGGCATTCTATGTTTTATGGAAGAAAGGAAGGAAGGAATTGAATATAAACAAAAATGATGTCTTGATTTTACCTTCCTAAACTGTGATCAGGATCTAGTGAAAGAATGGCTGACAGCCCTTGGTAAATCGTGGAGCAACAATCAAATTAAGATATTAACATCAATAGTATGCCTTGAAGCCTTTTTGAACTTTTTCTATATGTGGTCGTAAGGACTGGTCTTATGAAATCATACATCCATTCAGTCAAACTCTCAAGATTAAATTTTCCTACATAAGTTCATTTGATTATTGATGTTCATTTATGTTTCCTTTCAACTCTCAATACAGCTCTTTGCTTATGTTCTAGCATAGTGCTACTTAAACTGTGTGGTTTCTGCATATCCTTTGTGTGTGTGTGATGCTAGCCATCTTTTGTGTACATGTGTGTACACATGCATGAAGTATGTATGTATGCCACATGTACTCTTCAACTTGGCTGTCTCTGAGCCATCATTAGTCAGATCAGTAACGATGAAGTTCCTTTCATGAGGAATCAAGAGGGTTTCCCAAGTTGCTCAGTGGTAAAGAATCCGCCTGCAATGCAGCAGATACAGGTTTGATCCCTGGGTTGAGAAGATCCCCTGGAAAAGGAGATAGTAACCCACTCCAGTATTGTTGCCTGGAGAATTCCATGGACAGGGGAGCCTGGTGGGTTACAGTTCATGGGGTCGCAGAAGAGTCAGACATGACTTAACTAAACAACAACTATAGCAAAGACCAGCTGGAACCTCCAGACAAGCCAGTTAATGAGGGTGAATGTAGGGCAGGGCCAGCAATGGATATTGTAGACAGGGTGACAGGTATTCCTTTGGGGGCTTGTTTTCTGTTCATTTTGAGAGGCTTGAAAATTGAAGCACAGTGGCAGCTTGTTCTACCTGGGTCCCTTGCTGCTCTCACTGCCATGGGCCAGGTAAAGGACCTGTCCCAGAGAGGCAGGCAAATGGATTAAAAGGCATCTTTTTCCAGAGCATTTTGGAAAATTGAGCTTTATTTTTAGTCCTCAGAAGAAAATACAGATTACGCCGTTTCTACAGGTTATGGGGTTTCGGCTGAAAAATAATTCGCCAAGTGATAGAATAATTGTCATATAAGAAAGATATAACCTTAGAACCTCTCTTCTGTCAGCCAAAGAGCAGAAGTACTTGGTGACGTGACCCTGAACTGTCTTGCTCTCTCCAGGGGATTTGGTTCCCTGCATATGTTAGTACCAGCCTGCTTTTGTGAGGCTGTGGTTGTGCTGGAGGCGATAGCTGCCTCCAAGATTGATTTAGTCAGTTTGGCTGGTTGGACAGCCATCTTCTCTGGGTGGCCCCACTTCATGTGTTTTCCTCCAGAAACCATGCTCTTTCAAAGAGGACTGCCTTCCCAGACACAGGGGTGTGTGTGTGTGTTTTAATGTCTTTCTCTCTCAGCTCTCATATTCCTGCATAAATCCAAAAGATTTTTTTAGAGTATCATGAAACACCATTTGGCTCAAGCTCCAGAATTAGGAGTGGTTCAGAGATGGTTTTCAAGGTATTAATTAGAATACAATTTCAGTGGATTTCGATTTAAAACAGACCTTGATTTGAATTTTTCTTCACCTACAAAATGTGATCTCATCGATTGTTCTGAGTATTGAGTGAGGTAATACATGTAAAAAGTAATAGATATACTATTCAGGCCTATGATAAAAGGAAGGTTGTTGCTGATGGTAGGGATAGTACATTGTGATTATGGTGACATATTTTATTGCTGAAAATTGCAGTAGCTACAATCAGAGGGAACTAGAGTTAAAAGTGCTAAATTAGGGACTTCCCTGGTGGCTCAGTGGTAAAGAGTATGCCTGCTAATGCAGGAGGCATGGGTTTGATCTCTGATCCAGGAAGATCCCACACGCCACAGAGCAACTAAGCCTGTGCGCCACAACTATTGAGCCTGTGCTCAAGAGCCCAGAAGCTGCAACTACTGAAGCCCACGAACTCGAGAGCCTGTGCCTGGCAACAAGACAAAGCCACTGAAATGAGAAGCCTGTGCACTGCAGCTGGAGAGTAGTCCCTGGTCTCTGCAACTAGAGAAAATTCTGTGCAGCAACAACCAAAAATAAATAAATGAATAAAATGTTTTTTTTTTTTTTTTTAATGCTGGATTAGATGGTAGCAGCTGATGATCCCTGACTGCCAACCACTGTGCCTTATTACAGAGTGGGGAACAATGAATGAATTATCTTGACTATCTAGATTAAAGCTATGTTTGTTATACATCTAATACAAGGATAAAGGGGTAATTATATCTATGAAGTTTTATGTAATTTGAATATTTAAGCATGTTGAAGGAAATTGTTGTGGGAAGATGCCCTATCTCTATCATCTTCCACAGCAATGGGGGTGGGGAACGGGGAGAAATTCTGCAGGGCCAGGCTTTGAGCTTTGCTGAGTCTGGAGTTTGGGTATTGAGGAGAAAGGGGAAAGAGAAGTTGTAAATTATGTAAGAAGAGGGTCTCCAGAGAGTCTTCAGGAAAGAGATATACATTTGAAAGTGAGAAATTTTACATTAAGAAGCCAAGGATCACAGGACTATGTCCTTAATAGTGAAGTCAAAGTCGCTCAGTCATGTCCGACTCTTTGTGACCCCATGGATTATACAGTCCATGGACTTCTCCAGGCCAGAATACTGGAGTGGGTAGCCTTTCCCTTCTCCAGCAGATCTTCCCAACCCAGGGATCAAACCCAGATCTCCAGCATTGCAGGCAGATTGTTTACCAGCTGAGCCACAAGGGAAGCCCATGTTCTTACTAGGTAAGGTAGATGGCAAATTCCTGGAGAAAAAGAATAGGAAAAGAAAAATAGCATTTTCAAAGTGATGTCTCTGGGAGTAGCTTACCTCTGACACTGAAGAAGGAAGTGCAACATAATTTCCTTTTTCTTTTTTTAGTGTTAAAAAAACTAAATATTTATTGGGTTTCCTGATAGCTCAGTTGGTAAAGAATCTGCCTACAACCCGGGAGACCCTGGTTTGATTCCTGGGCTAGGAAGATCCACTGAAGAAGGGATAGGCTACCCACTCCAGTATTCTTGGGCTTCCCTTGTGGCTCAGCTGGTAAAGAATCTGCTGGCAATGCAGGAGACCTGGGTTCGATCCCTGGATTGGGAAGATCCCGTGGAGGAGGTCAAGACTACCCACTCCAGTAGTCTGACCTGGAGAATTCCATTCACTGTATAGTCCATGGGGGTGCAAAGAGTCGGTCATGGCTGAGCGACTTTCAGTTCACTTCACTTCAAACATGTGTTGGCTTTACACGATGGCAGTTTTATAGGCAGTGAGTTGGGTTTTTAAAATTTATTTTAAGTGGAGGATAATTACAGTTCTGTGGTGGCTTTTGCCATACATTGACCTGAGTCAGCCATGTGTATACATGGGTCCCCCCGTTTTGAACCCCCCTCCCACCTCCATCCTCCCCCTAGCCCTCTGGGTCGTTCCAGGGCAGGGGCTTTAGGTGCCCTGCTGCATGCATCAAATTTGGAAGTGCAACATAATTTCACTGTCCAGGTTCCAAACCCTAGTCTTCATTCTGTCAAACTGTTTACATATGATCACCAACTAGGAAAAAGTTGCAAGGAAAAACAGAAGACATACACCAAATGCTAAATAACCTTTTCTCTAGTTGGTAGAATCAGGAGGATTTTAATGTTCTTTTAAAATTCTTTGTAGTCATTTCTATATTTTACACTAAACGTGTTATTTATATAATAAAATTTTCATTTTTTAAATATTTCAGAAGGTCTGTTTTCACTCATCCATCCATCTGGAGCCACTGTGTTGATAGTTGCTGTTATTTTCTAAGCACTCACTTACATGCCTGTGGTTTGCGCAAGCAGTTTTATCAGTATTTTGTCATTTAATTCTCTCAATAAGTCCATGAAGTAGAGTGTTATACCAATTTAAAAAATGATAGCACTGGGATACAGAGAGATCAAATAATATTTTAGGGCATGTAGGTAGCAGATGGCGGTACCAGAAAGTGAATCTAGGAAGTTTGACAGCAGAGATTCCTACGCGTATTTCTACTGTGTTACAGTGTCCTGGTCTCTACACACACTCAGACAAAGGAGGTGCTCTGCCTTGGGTCTGCTTTTAGGTATATCACACACAAGTTCTGTTTGGTGGCTTCTAGACTATTTTAAAAAAACAATGTAAATAGGCATTCAGATACTGTTATAAGAAATTTTTGTTGTTGTTTTTCTTAAAATTCTTATGAAAAGACAACTATTTTATTAAGATAAACTGGAGAATTGAATTCAAATATACACATAAAGATTTGTTTTTGACAAATGTGAGTAATACTGCAAAATCCTGTGTTACATCACTAATGTAGCTCTTTTGCTTTTTAAACCGCTGTCTCATGGAGCTAGGTTTTTAGTCCCTGTGCTTGGGTGTTTTTAGGAATACTTGCAAAGCAGTAGGAAATGACATTTTTTTCTTTAGTGCAAAAGTGTGTAGGAAAGATACTGATTGGGAATCAAGCAAGTGGTTGGTTAGTCGCCAAGTCGTGTCCGACTCTTACGACCCCATGGGCTGTATAGCCCATCAGGCTCCTCTGTAGGATTTTCCAGGTGAGAATACTGGAATGGGTTGCCATTTCCTTTTCCAGGGGATCTTCCTGACCTGGGGATAGAACCCTGGTCTGCACTGTAGGCAGATTCTTTACCGACTGAGCTACCAGGGAGGCCTATGTCAAGAGCATAGCTTTCATGTAGAATTTCCTTCTGTAATTTCTCTAGCAAAGAGAAATTTTTAGGTTTGAAAAATACCTCATACAGTACAAGCCAGTAGATGATGTGGATGTCCTTGAGTCCCTTGCTCATTCCCCTCTGATCTTATTCCCCCCTTCCTAAGGTCCTGCTACTAGTAACAAAGACCTCACAGTCTCCAGAAGCAGCCAGTTTTAGGACCACTGTTGTTAACTTTTCCTGATGTTGAATGGGAATTAGTCTTCTGGTGGCTTCTTGTTTATCCTACAAGTGATTGAAAGAGCCGCTTCAATAGATAGAAACAAGTCTTAATCTACTTCTGTTGTGTCTGATGGCAGAAGTAGGCGCTCAGTAATCCTTACGTTATTGAGGGTAGTATTTTATGTAGTACTTCATTTTTAAAAAGTGCTTTCTGTGTAATACATTGTGTTTTGTCTTTCCCTCTTATCTGAGAGGGAGATAGTTTATACACTCACACACACACACAAAACCTTTATTATTCCCATTTTACAGACGAGAAAACTTAGGTTAAATAACTTCAAAATCATCCAACTAGAAAGTGACTGCATTGGCATTTAGAACTCAATTTCCAAAGGATAAATGTCTGGGCTTTAGATCTTTGCTCTTTTTTCTCTGTAATTGCTGACTGTCAGGTCAAATGGATTATCTGTGATAAAGAGTAGATAAAGTTATGGAACTTGTTTTGGAGCTGGAATCAGTCTGGCAGGCTTTGGTTTTCTGGTTGCTTTTTGTAGTCTAGCTTGACAGGATAAATTTGACTCATTTTCCCCAAAAGGCTTGCAGACAGTGATGCCCATTTGATCCTTTAATTTAAAAAGAACTGGTTGGTATCTTTATGAGTATATGGATGAAATACTGCTCCATACTACTATGCCTCTAGTTGGGGATGATTCCACTCTAGGGATTCTAGTTTACCTGCTTTTAAGGCATAGTATAAAACCCAGTTCTTTCCTTTGCCTGGCCAGTTCTGATGGAGCTTGGTGCTAAAACAAGAGAATATGGTCTTTTCCCCAAAAGATTAGGGAGAGTAACTAGGTTTAAGGATACATAATCCTGTCTTCAAATAGACAGGATTTTTGCCCAGTTCAGTTCACTCAGTCATGGCCAACTCTTTTTGAACCCATGGACTGCAGCACGCCAGGCCTCCTTGTCCGTCACCAACTCCCAGAGCTCACTCAGACTCATGTCCGTAGAGTTGGTAATGGCATCCAGCCATCTCATCTTTGGTCATCCCCTTCTCCTCCTGCCCCCAATCCCTCCCAGCATCAGAGTCTTTTCCAATGAGTCAACTCTTCACATGAGGTGGCCAAAGTACTGGAGTTTCAGCTTTAGCGTCATTCCTTCCAAAGAACACCCAGGGCTGATCTCCTTCAGAAGGGACTGGTTGGATCTCCTTGCAGTCCAAGGGACTCTCAAGAGTCTTCTCCAACACTACAGTTCAAAAGCATCAATTCTTCGGTGCTCAGCTTTCTTTATAGTCCAACTCTCACATCCATACATGATTGCTGGAAAAAGCATACTTTGACTAGATGAACCTTTGTTGGCAAAGTAATGTCTCTGCTTTTTAATATATTGTCTAGGTTGGTCATAGCTTTTCTTCCAAGGAGCAAGCGTCTTTTAATTTCATGGCTTCAGTCACCATCTGCAGTGGTCTTCGAAGCCAAGAAAATAAAAGTCTGCCACTGTCTCCATTGTTTCCCCATCTATTTCCCATGAAGTGGTGGGACTGGGTGCCATGATCTTAGTTTTCTGAATGTTGAGTTTTAAGCCAACTTTTTCACTCTCTTCTTTCACTTTCATCAAGAGGCTTTTCAGTTCCTCTTCACTTTCTGCCATAAGGGTGGTGCCATCTGTATATTTGAGGTTATTGATATTTCTCCTGGCAATCTTGATTGCAGCTTATGCTTCATCCAGCCTGGCATTTCACAAGGAGTACGTCAAGGCTGTATATTGTCACCCTGCTTATTTAACTTATATGCAGAGAACATCATGAGAAATGCTAAGCTGGAAGAAGCACAAGCTGGAATCAAGATTGCCGGGAGAAATATCAATAACCTCAGATATGCAGATGACACCGCCCTTATGGCAGAAAGTGAAGAAGAGCTAAAGAGCCTCTTGATGAAAGTGAAAGAGGAGAGTGAAAAAGTGGGCGTAAAGCTCAACATTCAGAAAACTAAGGTAATGACATCCAATCCCATCACTTCATGGCAGATAGATAGGGAAACAGTGGCTGACTTTGTTTTTGGGCTCCAAAATTACTGCAGATGGTGATTGCAGCCATGAAATTAAAAGACACTCCTTGGAAGGAAAATTATGACCAATCTAGACAGCATATTAAAAAGCAGAGACATTACTTTGCCAACAAAGGTCCATCTAGTCAA
>SJYX01020075.1:180317-210016 GCA_006410675.1 Oreotragus oreotragus
CAACAAAGGTCTGTCTAGTCAAGGCTATGGTTTTTCCTATGGTCATGTATGGATGTGAGAGTTGGACTGTGAAGAAAGCTGAGCACTGAAGAATTGATGCTTTTGAACTATGGTGTTGGAGAAGACTCTTGAGAGTCCCTTGGATGGCAAGGAGATCCAACCAGTCCATCCTAAAGGAGATCAGTCCTGAGTGTTCATTGGAAGGACTGATGTTGAACCTGAAACTCCAGTACTTTGGCCACCTGATGTGAAGAGCTGACTTATTTGAAAAGACCCTGATGCTGGGAAAGATTGAGGGTGGGAGGAGAAGGGAACAACAGAGAATGAGATGGTTGGATGGCATCACTGACTCAATGGACACGAGTTTAGTAAACTCCGGGAGTTGGTGATGGACAGGGAGGCCTGGGGTGCTGTGGTTCATGGGGTCGCAAAGAGTCAGACACGACTGAGCAACTGAACTGAACTGAACTCTGCGTTTAAGTTAAATAAGGAGGGTGACAATATACAGCCTTGATGTATTCCTTTCCTGATTTGGAACCAGTCTGTTGTTCCATGCCCAGTTCTAACTGTTGCTTCTTGACCTGCATATAGATTTTTCAGGAGGCAGGTCAGGTAGTCTGTTATTCCCATCTCTTTGAAAATTTTCCACAGTTTGTTGTGATATACACATTCAAAGGCTTTGGGGTAGTCAATAAAGCAACTGTAGATGTTTTTCTGGAATTCTCTTGCTTTTTTGATGATCCACTGTATGTTGGCAGTTTGAACTCTGGTTCCTCTGCCTTTTCTGAATCCAGCTTGAACATCTGGAAATTCACAGTTCACGTACTGTTGAAGCCTGACTAGGAGAATTTTGAACTGAATTCTTACTTTGCTAGCATGTGAGATGAGTGCAGTTGTGCGGTACTTTGAACATTCTTTGGCATTGCCCTTCTTTTGGGATTGGAATGAAAACTGACCTTTTCCAGTCCTCTGGCCATTGCTGAGTTTTCCAAATTTGCCAGCATATTGAGTGCAGCACTTTCACAGCATCATCTTTTAGGATTTGAAA
The DNA here is from genome assembly GCA_006410675.1 of Oreotragus oreotragus. Classification (NCBI taxonomy): domain Eukaryota; kingdom Metazoa; phylum Chordata; class Mammalia; order Artiodactyla; family Bovidae; genus Oreotragus; species Oreotragus oreotragus. Next base: position 181,366 of record SJYX01020075.1, read on the forward strand.
TAGCTCAACTGGCATTCCATCACCTCCTCTAGCTTTTGCAGTGATGCTTCCTAAGGCCCACTTGACTTCGCATTCCAGGGTGTCTGGCGCTACGCGAGTGATCACACCATCATGGTTATTTGGGTCATAAAGATATTTTTTGTATAGTTCTTCTGTGTATGCTGGCCACCTTTTGCTAGATATTGTCAATAAGTCAAATTTAGTTGATAGATGGAAAAGGTCAATAAAAACCAAAGGCCTTTGTGTTTTAATATATCCTAAACTCCAAATGCCACAAATACGGTTTAAGTAAACATCAAGGCCCAAAACTTCAATCCTTAAAGGAGCAGAAGTAAATCAGAGTTCTCTGAATTCTCTTTCCCATCAGCCTCACCTGTCCACACCTCAGAGCCTTCTGAATTCTCAGACTTCACGGTAATAGCTGACTCCTGTTCCACTCATCCAAAGCTTTCAATTTTCATCAGTTTAAATCCCTATAAGGCAACTGCCATCAGAAGGCTAGGTATTGTGAGCTCACAAGGTCTGTGGGGGAGGGATGAGCTGGCCTGTGGGGACTCTCTAGGAGCTGGGCACTCAGCTTCAAACAAATCTGCATCACACTGGGGATCTCCACCCCTTTTTCTATGTCAGTGATCACCATTTGTCCCCAGGGCCTGGGGTTACAGGTCCTGGTGAGCCATTCTCATTTATCTTCTTTTTGTTTTTGACCTGCATTCTGCCTTAACCATCGACAATTATCATTTATTCTGTACCTTTTAGTTTGGTGTTGAATGCTGAGACTTTGCTAGCCTTTCAGTTCTGTCATTCAGGCTTTTTCTAAAGAAGAGGATCTCAAACATCAATTCTGTGATCTATCTCTGACTAAAGTAGTTAGAGCTGGAGAGGGTGTCTGAATCCAGATGTCTCCTTGAATTTTTTTTTGGTGTCAGGAAAGAGTGGGAAAAATAATTTTTCTGTGGTTTTGAATCTCTCTCTCTCATCTCTTAAACTTTTTTGAGAATCTTTCTGTCCTCAGAAAAATGCACAGTTTTAGACATTTACAGACTTCCTGATACCCATGAATGTACCACCTCCAAGTTAGGAACCCTCTCTGCACCAGTGTCCTTCTAGAGTCTTACATGTTCTGATCTAACATGAAGGAATAAGTAGTGAATGTGGCTTTTGAGAAGCAGTAAGCTGATTTCCTCTTACTTTTCCATTATTTCCATGAGCATTTTTAACTTCATTTTTTAAATTCTGGGAGCACTGTGTACTCTGGCATTTTTTAGTGTAGTGTTTAGTCACACAGTCCTGTCTGACTCTTTGTGACCCCATGATAGCCTGCCAGGCTCCTCTGTCTATGGAATTTTCCAGGCAAGCATACTGGAGAGGGTAGCCATTCTCTTCTCTAGGAAGTCTTCCTGACCCAGGGATTGAATCCAGGTCTCCTGCATTGCAGGCAGATTTTTTTACTCTCTATCTGAACCACCATGGGAGAGAGAATTTATTTCCAATCTGTTATTGTATATTTTTAACAACTTCAATACCAACACTGTTTCATAACCTTTTTAGGGGAAATGAAGCTCTGAAATTTCTCCATCCTTTGCACATGGCAGTGAGGTGACCTCTGGAATAAGGGGCGATCATTGTTCCTGGAGGGACAGACCACTGAAATTAGAACAACTATTGAGCTACCTAGTGCTTGAAGTTCAGTTGGATGTACAGTCATCTTCAAGGCCAAGGCTGGGGCAGGTGAGGGAGGTACATTTGAATGAACCAAGTTTCATCATTGGTTAAAAGGGACTTCAAGAGACCTTGAGACCCTTGGAAGAAACATTTCTCTAAGGGACCAAAGATTAGGTTATGACCAACCCACTGGATTGATTTTAGAAGAAAAAAAAAAAAAGCTTTCTCTTTGAAATAATAATCAGGGAGAGGGATTTAAAGTCATAATGGGCTTTGTAGACAAACAGAGGGAATAAGTATTTCACATGTTATGTTCTATTTTGAGTGGTGGGACATGTTGGTAGGAGGAAGAGAAGGAAACAAACGTTTTAAAAGTTCCAACTCAGGGCTAAATAGTTTCTCAGTTTCCCAGTCTGTCTCTCTCACCCTCAGTCTGTACCTTTTATCCATCCTTACTCAACCACTGCAACAAGGCACACTTTGTTCACAGTCAGTGCCCAGGGTCCAGGCTGGCCCCTTTAGGGTCATGCTTTAGATCATGTTTCCTGCCCACTGGACCTGCTTGACCTTGGTTATCTGCTTTGCTTTTTGAAACTCCTTAAGAGTATTTACTGGACTGACTTCTCAGGATATGCTCGCTTCTGCTTGCTCAGGGGAGGTTATGCTGCCTCAGCCCTGTTCACAGGACCCAAACCCTGGCAGCAGCTGACCCACTCATGGTGGGGAACAGCTGGTTTGGGCATTTGGTTTGGGCCTTTTGTCTGTTAATAATCTTCCCTGCCTTTGCCGCTTCTAACCTGATATTTAGTCTTGAACCTGTGAGCCTGTTTCTCAAGCCACAATCTCCTGGCTTTGGTCCTATGTTTAACACCTAGATCTCATCTAACTCTGCAGGGCTCAGCTTCTTTAGTTAGGGCTGACCTTTTTGGAACCCTGTATAGTGGGGTATATATTGTGTCTCCAGTATGACATGATTGTAGATGTGCATATGCGCTCAGTTGCTCAGTCATATCTGACTCTTTGCGACCCCATGGATTGGAGCCTGTCAGGCTCCTCTGTCCATGGGATTTTCGGGCAAGAATACTGGAGTGGGTTGCCAGTTCCTCCTCACGGAATCTTCCTGACCCAGGGATTGAACCTGCATCTCCTGCATTGCAGGTGGGTTTTTTTTTTTTTTTTTTTTTTTTTTCACTAAGCTACCTGGAATACAAAAACTTAATATCTACTAAGTTTAGAGTCTCTTGATTAGCATTTAAAAATACTATTAAACCAAACTCTTTAAATTTGATTGCCTTTTTGTATTGTTTAACATAAAAACCAGAGATTTATTCCTAACATACAGAACATTTGAAAAGTCTAAATAATGGGTTAAAAATAACAGGAGATAGAAGTTACATGTGAATTTCCTGTTGTGCTAAATTATTACAAACATTCGCCTGCTTGGTTCAGAATTATTAATTCATCTCTTGTCTTTCCAGCTGCTGCAAGAACCTTCCAGAGAACCACGTTTATAGCTGTAGTCATTCATGATCTTAACAATAAGGATCAATGATCCTGTTCAGTAAATGACAGGTCAGAGGGCATTAATAAATGGGCTCTGAAGCTGGCATCCAAGAGGAGTTCAGAGATTAGTGGGTACAAATGGGTTAATGAAAGTTGACATATCACAGAATACTTCAAGTCCAGCTGGTGGTATAAGAATCCATCTAGGAGTTAAGCTCATCAGGAGTAGGAAAACGGTTCATTTAGGTTTGCCATGATTGAATGAATCTGTGAAGTATAGGGTTCTGTGTTCTTCTAGCATGAAAAAATAATTTTTTAAACAGTATATGAATCTACTTATAAAGTAAACTGAGACTATTCTTTTGAGTGCCAAGGCGATTTCTAATTTCCCATCGAAAAAGGGGAAAAGTCATAAGAGTGGAAAAGCAGTATCAACCTCTTTATATTGAAGATTTGAAGCCCTTGACTTTTCTCATGGAAGTCCTTGCCTTTGTGCAGTTAGCCATAAGGGGGTGCTCTGGGATAATACTGTTCAGCAAAGCCTCGTCTTTTCTACTTGGTTACCTGGAAAAAAAGTGAATGTGTAGGTTTGTGAGAAAGCATTAGTGAGATCTAGATTCACTAGCCTTTGAAAGGTGTCAGTTTAAATTAGAACAGTGAAAAGATAGTAAAAACGGTTTAAGATAACCAGTGTCATTTTGTGTGTAGCCTTGTTTCTTTTTTAAAGAAATAACAATTGCAGTGAGCCAAAGTTGCACTCAAATTCTGCTGGCTTGGGAACTAAAGCCTTATCTTGAGAACTAGTCTTCCCTCTTTTCTTTTGGTTCTTTTTTGTGGCGTTATTTTCACTATGTCTCTGGCCAGTGCTGTGGGGACGCAGTATAGTTGAAACTACTTTCTTCTGAAGTTCTGTCAGTGTTTCTGTAACCTCTTCTGTTAACTTCTGCATTTATTGACCAGTTCTGAGGTTCTGTTCTTGCCTTCCTAAGTGTAGGAGGTGACATGGTGAGGAGGAAACTTGATTCTGTTCTTGTAGCCTGGAAGGGAAAATAAGAGGCAATCAGAGTAGCTATTCCAAGCACAGAATGCTGTGAAGGACAACTTACTAGTCAGGGTCACTAGCAGGACCCTCAGGGAGACGGCTACAGCATCTGATGGCCAGAACAGGGAATCTTCATTGTTTTGGTCAAAAGAGCTCATTAGGTTCTACCACAGGATGTCTGAAGGTACTGGCTCCTTATGGCCTGGGTGGCAAATAGCCCTGGGGTATAGCAGAGGGACAGAGAGAAATGTTATACCTTTGCTTATAAAAGAGTAATTCTCTCTATATATTCCCTAAACCCATCTCCTCAGGCGTTAACTTGGTAAGGCTTCTTTAGTCATCTCTGTATAGAAGAGGGAAATGTATATAGAGGCTGAGGGTTTATATAGTATACCTTGGGAGGTTATTTTATTTTATTTTATTTTTTATTTTTATTTTTGGGAGGTTTTTTTAAATTGGAGAGTAGTTACTTTACAATGTATAGTTTCTGCTGTACAGCCAAATGAATCAGCCACATATATACATATATTCCCTCTTCCTTGGATTTCTTTCCCATTTAGGTCACCACATAACATTGAGTAGAGTTCCTTATGCTGTACAGTCAGTTCTCATTAGTTACCTGTTTTATACATAGTAATGTATATATGCCAGCCCAGCTTGGGGAATTTTTAGAATAATGTCTATTCATCAGTCTTTAGTGTCCTCTTTGAGCATGGCATTAATTGGGAAAAAAAAAAAAAAAGATATGTCCGTATCAACATCTATATTTTAAAAATACATTTTTCTTAAATATACGTTGGGTTCCACTTCCAAGATTTGGTTACCTTTATGCTTTTTTTTTTCCCCTAGAGGTGATATAGAGAATGAGAGAAAGAAAGAGTTCTAGGTAAAGGAAAAGGGATATAAACTTTTTTTCCTTCCTTAATTTTAAAATTTAAAATAGTATTTTCCTTGTTCTTTCCACTTGTGGGAAAAAAATCCTAACTTGTTTTAGATTCTTGATTGTAATAGAATATCCTAAGGAAAGGCTTTCTTTAAGAGTCTAGTATTAGAAATCCTAAGAGGCTATCAAATGTCAAAGAACTAAAACAAAGAGAAAAAAATGTCCTCTAAGTGTTTTTTCTTGCTGCTTTGCCATCTATTTAAGATGGGAAAGTTTAAAGTTTTAAGATTTTAAAATAAGCCATAGACTCCACGTGGCTGATAGTTTCCTCACACATTTTGTGGGCTGATCAAGCGTCAAAAGGGGATGTGCAGTCACTAAACTGACTCCTGACCTGCACACACATTATTTTTCCCATCAATCATTTTGTACAGGACAGATGCTCTGGGGGCAGCCTTAGATCACAAGAATGTCCAAGATGTGTGGGTGTGAATTTGGCCAAAGGTTTAGTTAATTGAATGTGGAGCTCAGATACCAGCTTGGTAACAGGCCACATTTTAATGAAAAATGCACATTCAGCATGGCATTGTGTTTTTCAGAGAGGTAATTCCCAGCCATGGAGAACACAAGGGAGAAACAGGGGAATCATGTGGAGCTGCTTTAAAACAGAGTTCTTGTCTATTCTGGATGGTGGGGCAGGGCTCACTAGTAGCCCTTGGAAAATTAGATGATGGAATTTTGCTAAGCGTAATTGAGTTTTTTTGATCATCAGTCATAATTCTCCAAAAAGAAAAAACCCTGTATGATTGAATAAAGGAAAGACTTCAAAATTATAGTTGGCTGTGCTAGAAAAGGCGATCAGAGAAGGCGATGGCACCCCAGTCCAGTACTCTTGCCTGGAAAATCCCATGGACAGAGGAGCCTGGTGGGCTGCAGTCTGTGGGGTCACGAAGAGTCTGACACGACTGAGCAACTTCACTTTCACTTTTCACTTTCATGCATTGGAGAAGAAAATGGCAACCCACTCCAGTATTCTTGCCTGAAGAATCCCAGGGATAGGGGAGCCTGGTGGGCTACCGTCTATGGGGTCGCGTAGAGTCAGACACGACTGAAGTGACTTAGCAGCAGCAGCAGCAGTGCTAAAAAAAATCTTTCTAAGAGGGGTATTCACATGCTAAGGACTGTGAATAAGCAGAGAAAGAATCCCAGGGATAGGGGAGCCTGGTGGGCTACCGTCTATGGGGTCGCGTAGAGTCAGACACGACTGAAGTGACTTAGCAGCAGCAGCAGCAGTGCTAAAAAAAATCTTTCTAAGAGGGGTATTCACATGCTAAGGACTGTGAATAAGCAGAGAAACAAAATTGTCCTTGTTCTATTTTTTTAAAAAAGAAAAGAATAGTGAAGAAAATAAAGTGACCAAAAAATCTTTACTTTTACATAAAGAGTGAAATATAGAAGTCTCTTATAAGAGTTCTATTTCCTCTCAAGAAGTGTGTATGTGTTTTAAACCATTTGTGATCATCTTATGTACTTAGAAGTACATACACACTTCTTGAGAGGAAACAGAAAAGAAAAGTTATGAGCAACCTAGACAATATATTAAAAAGCAGAGACATTACTTTCCCAACTAAGGTCCATCTAGTCAAGGCTATGGTTTTCCAGTGGTCATGTATGGATGTGAGAGTTGGACTGTGAAGAAGGCTGAGCGCCGAAGAATTGATGCTTTTGAACTGTGGTGCTGGAGAAGACTCTTGAGAGTCCCTTGGACTGCAAGAAGATCCAACCAGTCCATTCTGAAGGAAATCAGCCCTGGGATTTCTTTGGAAGGAATGATGCTAAAGCTGAAGCTCCAGTACTTTGGCCACCTCATGCGGAGAGTTGACTCATTGGAAAAGACTCTGATGCTGGGAGGGATTGGGGCAGGAGGAGAAGGGGACGACAGAGGACGAGATGGCTGGATGGCATCACTGACTTGATGGACGTGAATCTGAGTGAACTCCAGGAGTTGGTGATGGACAGGGAGGCCTGGCGTGCTGCGATTCACGGGGTTGCAAAGAGTCAGACACGACTAAGCGACTGAACTGAACTGAACTGATACTTGTAATGATACAGTTTATGTATCAACTTAGCTAGTCTGTGGTGCCCAGATGTTTCATTTAAGTGTCAGTTTAGATGTTGTTGTGAAGGTATTTTTTAGATATGATTAGCATTTAATTCAGTATTTTGAATAGAGCAGATTTTCTTCTATAATGTGAGTTGCTGAGCAGCACATAGAGTAAATTCCATTTTTATTAAAAATTCATATTCAAACACTTATAAATTAGTAGTCATGGAAAAAAGTTCTGGAAATAACACACATCAAGCCAATAGCAATTACCTCTGGGGAATGGGGCAGACGTTGAGGTAAGGAAAGAGGTGGATCATTCCTTTTCAGTCTTAGAAAATTTCTGTAACTGAAATTTACCCAGTCGGAATATATTTCTTACATTTTTATTTTATTCCAGAAGAAGATTCTACTTTTCTTTGTTTAGATTTTATTTTGGTTAAGAGGATCAGTTGTCAGACTGACAGATTTTGTTCCCCAGCATTCACCTACAGTGACATGCTGGGATGCGTGCTAAGTGCGTCACAGCATAGCTGCACCGTGACCATCTCCCTCCAACCTGCTGGCTGTACTAGTGTGTGGAATAGGACTGAGAATAGTGTAACTTGTTTGAGATTCTTTTTCCCCCCCAATAACTACACTTAGTAAAATAGAGTAAAAATGGTGTTTTTTTGGTAGTGTACTTGCAGTGTTGCAAGTTTGACTTCCCAGGCAGCATCCTCAGCATGCAGGATGTTTATTAAACAGTGCCCTTGGGATTAAAACTTGTCAAAACATGAGGAAGGAAGCAGAGGGATAAATCCAGCTGTGTACACCAACCAGTCTCAGCTGACCCCACAAAGAGCTCAGTAGCTAGTCATGGCCATTCAGGGTTGTCCTAAGTTGGCCCTTGATGGCTAAGTCTTTATACTCCTATATCAGCCAGCCATTGTATAGGGGCCATGCTGGAAGGGACATGGTTTTAGGCGAAGCTCTTTGCTTCTGAGGCAATCCTGGAATGGGTTGGCTGACAGCAGAAGCTTGACTGAGGTAAGTCCTGAAAGGTGTTAACATGGGCAAGACTGTCTGCCAACAGTACTCCTAGCTGAGGCAACAAGTTCATCGAGAAGAAGAATCGCGGTGGCACAGCACAGTGTCTACCTCATGCCCTCTTCTTATTCTTGGGATCAACTTCTCAAAACCATTTATGTGTCTTTTTTGTATGTAATTGTATTACATAATCATATCAGTATGGTAATTTGATGAGATAAGTCATGTGAAATACTTATGATGCTTTTTAAGTGCTTTTATTATCATAATTATTAATACCATTGTTATTATTCTCATCTAGGTGGCAGATGTCTTGGAAAAAAAGTGTAATTTCCCAGGTTGTGCTTTTAAGCATGGAGAAGAGCTGGTACAAGTGGAAAGGAAAATTATAGCATTTCTGTTGAGCATACCTTAAGTTAATCCTGAAAAAGTTTCAAATTTTAAGTTGTTTTCCTATGGTATGAATCCTAATCCCTTTCACATGACAAAGGGAATGCTATTCTTCCCTTTTTCTTTTATAAGATATAATTCAGTGTCATTTGATGATTCCTAAGAAATTTTCTTTCCTGGTTTATTAAGAAAAAAGTTAGGCCTAGATTGTTAAGTCATTTCCGACACAAATGCAATCCCATCATGAATCACAACAATAAATGAAAAGGTGGCTTCTGCTCTAGGAAAAAATAGTCGTGCAAGACTATTGTGTTAATGCCATTGACATTTGGTTTTGTACATTTGGCTGCTATGCTGATGAAAAGTATCTGTTAACCAGGGGAAAAAAAGAAGCTAACACTTACTGAGTACACTTCTAGATATTTTACCTGCATTATTTCATATGTCAATCTTCTGTGGTAGATACTGTTATTATCTCTTATATAGATGATGAAACTGAGGTTTGATTAAGGTCAAACATCTAGTCAGGGGGCAGCAAAGGAATTAGGACCCAGGATATTTGGACATCTTTTTTTGGTGTTAGTTCTAGAAGGTTTTGTAGGTCTTCATAGAACCGTTCAGCTTCTTTGGCATTAGTGGTTGGGGCATGCTACTGCTGCAAATTCACTTCAGTTGTGTCTGACTCTGTGCGACCCCATAGACATAGACTTGGATTACTGTGATATTGAATGGTTTGCCTTGGAAATGAACTGAGATCATCCTGTCATTTTTGAGATTGCACCGAAGTACTGTATTTTGGACTCTTTTGTTGACTATGATGGCTACTCTAATTCTTCTAAAGGATTCTTGCCCACAGTAATAACTATAATGGTTATCTGAATTAAATTCGTCCATTCCCCTCCTTTTAATTCAGTGATTCCTAAAATGTCAATGTTTAATCTTGCCATAGCCTGTTTGACCACTTCCAATTTACCTTGATTCATTGGCCTAACATTCTAGTTTCCTATGTAATACTGTTCTTTACAGTGTCGGACTTTACTTTCACCACCAGACACATCCACAACTGGGCGTTGTTTCTGCTTTGACTCAGCCTTTTCATTCCTTCTGGGGCTATTTCTCTGCTCTTCTCTGGTAGCATATTGGGGACCTACTGACCTGGGGAGTTCATCTTTCAGTGTTCTACCTTTTTGCCTTTTCATACTGTTCACAGGATTCTCAAGGCAAGATTCCTGAAGTGATTTGCCATTCCCTTCTCCAGTGGACCACATTTTGTCAGAACTCTCCACCATGGCCTGTCCGTCTTTGGTGGCCCTACACAGCATAGCTCATGCTTTCATTGAGTTAGACAAGGCTGTGATCCATATGATCAGTTTGGTTGCTTTTCTATGATTGTGATTTTCATTCTTTCTGCCCTCAGATGAATAAGGATAAGTAAGAGGCTTGTGGAAGATTCCTGATGGGAGGGGATGTTTGTGAGGAAAGCTGAAGCTGAACAGTTCTATGAAGACCTACCCAGAAGACCTTCTAGAGCAAACATCAAAAGAAAATGTCCTTTTCATCACAGGGGACTGGAATACAAAAGTAGGAAGTCAACAGATACCTGGAGTAACAGGCAAATTTGGCCTTGGAGTACAAAATGAAGCAGAACAAAAGCTAGCAGAGTTTTGCCAAGAAAATGCACTGATCATAAAAAGCACCCTCTTCCAACAACACAAGAGATGACTCTACACATGGACATCACCAGATGGTCAATACCAAAATCAAATTGATTATATTCTTTGCAGCCAAAGATGGAGAAGCTCTGTCAGCAAAAACAAGACTGGGAGCTGACTATGTCTCAGATCATGAACTCCTTATTGCCAAATTCAGACTTAAATTGAAGAAAGTGGGGAAAACCACAAGACCATTCAGGTATGACCTAAATCAAATCCCCTGTGATTATACAGTAGAAGTGAGAAATAGATTCAAGGGATTAGATCTGATAGACAGAGTGTCTGAACAACTATGGACGGAGGTTTGTAATATTGTACAAGAAGCAGTGATCAAAACCATCCCCAAGAAAAAGAAATGCAAAAGGCAAAATGGTTGTCTAAGGAGGCCTTACAAGTAGCCAAGAAAAGAAGAGAAGTGAAAGGAAAAAGAGAAAAATATATACCCATCGGAATGCAGAGTTCCAAAGAATTACAAGGATAGATAAGAAAGCATTCCTAACTGAAAAATGCAAAGAAAAAGAGGAAAATAGTAGAATGGAAAAGACTAGAGATCTATACAAGAAAACCAGAGATACCAAGGGAACATATCATGCAAAGATGGGCACAATAAAGGACAGAAATGGTATGGACCTAACAGAAGCAGAAGATATTAAGAAGAGGTGGAAAGAATACATACAAGAACTATACAAAAAGGATCTTAATGACCCAGATGCCCACGATGATGTGATTACTCACCTAGAGCCAGACATCCTGGAGTGGGAAGTCAAGTGGATCTTAGGAAGCATCACTGTGAACAAAGCTAGTGGAAGTGATAGAATTCCACCTGAGCTACTTCAAATCCTAAAATATGATGGTGTTAAAGTGTTGCACTCAATATGCAGCAAATTTGGAAAACTCAACAGTGGGCACAGAATTGGAAAAGGTCAGTTTTCATTCCAGTCCCAAAGAAGGGTAATGCCAAAGAAATGTTCAAACTACCTCACAATTGCACCCGTTTCACATACTGGCAAGGTCATGCTCAAAATCCTCCAAGCTAGGCTTCAATAATATGTGAACTGATATCTTCCAGATATTCAAGCTTGATTTAGAAAAGGCAGTGGAACCAGAGATCAAATTGCCAGCATCCATTAGATCATAGGAAAAGCAAGAGAGTTCCAGAAAAATATATACTTCTGTTTCATTGACTACGCTAAGGCCTTTGACTGTGTGGATCACAAAAAATTGTGGAAAATTCTTAAAGAGATGGGAATACAAGACCACCTTACATGCCTTCCGAGAAACCTGTATGCAGGTCAAGAAACAACAGTTGGAACTGGACATGGAACAGTGGACTGGTTCAAAATTTGGAAAGGACTGTGACTGTATATTGTCACCGTGCTTGTTTAACTTAAATGCAGAGGACATCATGTGAAAGCTGGAGTCAAGATTGCAGGGAGAGATATCAGTAACCTCAGATATGCAGATAACACCATGCCATGCAGGTATGGCAGAAAGCAAAGAGAAACTAAAGAGACTCTTGATGAAGGTGAAAGATCAGAGTGAAAAATTTGGCTTAAAACTCAACATTAAAAAAAGGAAGATCATGGCATCTGGTCCCATCTTGTCCCATCACTTCATGGCAAATAGATGGGGAAACAGCGGAAACAGTGACAGACTTTATTTTCTTGGACTCCAAAATCACTGCAGAACGTGACTGCAACCATGAAGTTAAAAGATGCTTGCTCCTTGGAAGAAAAGCTATGACAAATCTAGACAGCATAATTAAAAAGCAGAGACATCACTCTGCCTACAGTGGTCCTTCTAGTCAAAGCTATGGTTTTTCCAGTAGTCATGTGNGACTGCAACCATGAAGTTAAAAGATGCTTGCTCCTTGGAAGAAAAGCTATGACAAATCTAGACAGCATAATTAAAAAGCAGAGACATCACTCTGCCTACAGTGGTCCTTCTAGTCAAAGCTATGGTTTTTCCAGTAGTCATGTGTGGGTGTGTGAGTTGGACCATAAAGAAGGCTTAGCACTGAAGAATTGATGCTTTTGAACTGTGGTGTTGGAGAAGACTCTCAAGAGTCCCTTGGACTGCAAAGAAATCAAGCCAGTTAATCCTAAAGGAAATGAATCCTGAATATTCATTGGAAAGACTGATACTAAAGTTGAAACTCCAATACTTTGGCCATCTGATGAGAAGAGCCAACTCATTGGAAAAGACCCTGATGCTGGGCAAGATTGAAGGCAGGTGGAGAAGGAGACGGCAGAGGATGAGATGGTTGGATGGCATCACCAGTTCTACGGACATGAGTTTGGGTAAACTCCCGGAGTTGGTGATGGACAGGGAGGTCTGGCATGCTGCGGTTGATGGAGTCGCAAAGAGTCGGACATGACTGAACGACTGAACTGAAGTAGTGCTCATACTATCAATTCCTTCATCACTTCCTTCTTTTCCAGTGAGTTGGCTGTTTGCATCAGGTGATCAAAGTATTGGAGCTTCAGCTTCAGCATCAGACCTTCCAATTAATATTCAGTATTTATTTCCTATTGGATTGACTGTTTGATCACCTTGTAGTCCAAGGGACTCTCAAGAGTCTTCTCCAGCACCACAGTTCGAAAGCATTAATTCTTTGGAGCTCAGCCTTCTTTATGGTCCAACTCTCATATCCACACATGACTGCTGGAAAAACCATAGATTTGCCTATATGAACCTTTTTTGGCAGAGTGATATCTCTGCTTTTTAATATGCTACCTAGGTTTGTCATAGCTTTTCTTCCAAGGAGCAAGCATCTTTTAATTATGTGGCTGATTTGTGGTGGTGTATGGTGTTAACCAGCACAACATTGTAAAAATTTTTAAATTAATAGAAAAATCCTGATCAAGTTACTTTGACATTCTGGTGATTCTTCTCTGGAACTACTGTTGAATTATTTAGCACTGCCATCAAAAAAGGAGGGTTGATTATAGAAAGTGATGAGAGAAATGGATTCTGGGCTGAGAGTAATTCATAATGAAATTTCAAGGATACTTTTTTCTGTTTAAAATTGTTTTTTGAGGTATATTTGATTTACAATATTACATTACTTTCAGATATACAATATAGAGATTCAAAATTTTATAAATTAAACTCCATTTACAGTTATAAAATATTGGCTATATTCCCCATGTGGTACAATATACCTTTGTAGCTTATTTATTTTATACTGTGTAATGTTTACCACTTAACCCCCTAATCCCAAATTGTTACTACTTTCTTTCCATCACCTAACTGGTAGCCAGTAGTTTGTTCTCTATATCCGTGAATCTGTTTTTTTTTCTCTTGTATAATCACTGCTTATTTTTACTTCATTAAATTCCACATATAAGTAATAACATATACTATTTGTCTTTGTCTGACTTCTTTCACTAAGCATAATGCCTTCCAGACCACATCGTCTTTATACGTCATCTCTTATGTTCCTTCTATATCTTAGCTTTTCTAAATAATGCTTCTGTGAACTTTGGGATGCTTGTATCTGTTTAAATTAGTGTTTTTGTATTCTTTGGATATATGCCTAGGAGTGAAATTGCTGGATCGTTGGGTATTTGAATTTTTGAGAAAATCCCATAATGTTTTCCACACTGGCTGCACCAAAATACAGTTCCACCAACAGTGCAGGGTTCCTACTTCTTCATATCTTAGTCAACATTCATTATTTGCTGTCATTTGACAATAGCCAGTTTTACAGAATTGATATATCATTGTTTTTGATTTGCATTTTTCTGATTATTGAGGATCTGATTATTTTCTGATTATTGAGAACTCAGGATCTTTGCATGTGCCTGTTGGCCATCTCTATGTCATCACTGGAAAAATGTCTATTTAAATGTCCATTTTTAATGGAGTTATTTGTTTGATACTGATTTGTATGAGCTGTTTATATGTTTTGGAAATTACACCTTATCAGTCATTTCATTTATAAATATTTTCTCCCATTCATTGTTGTCTTTTTGATCTGTCAGTGATTTAAATTTGCTGTGTAGAAGCTTTAAGTCCAATTTTTAATTTTGTTTTTGTTTCCTTTGCTTTAAAAGACAGATCCAAAAAAGTGTTATAATTTGACATCTTAGCAATATTAATTCTTCCAATCCATGAACATAATGTATCTTTCAGCCTGTTTTTGTTGTCTTCAGTTTGCCCATCAGTGCCTTACAATTTACACATTCAGGTCATTTGCCTTCTTAGGTAGGTTTATTCCTAGGTATGTTATTCTTTTTGATGTGGTATAAATGGAATTATTTTCTTAACTTCTCTTTATGATAGTTCATGGTTAGTATGTATAAAAAATGACAGATTTATGTTATTAATTTATATCCTACAACTTTATAGAATTCATTGAAGAGCTCTAGTAATATTTTTCTGGCATCTTTAGGATTTCTTGTGTATAATACCATGTCATCTGCAAATAGTAATAATTTTACTTCTTCTTTTCCAGTTTGGATTTCTTTTTTTTTTTTTTTCTTGTCTGTTTGATGTGGTCAAGACTCACAATACTATATTGAATAACAGTTTTGAGTGTGGGCATCCTTGTCCTGCTTCTTTTTTAGAGGAAGTGTTTTTAGCTCTCTCCCTTTGAGTATGATGTTAGATGTAGGAGTGTCATAAATGGCCCTTATTATTTTGAGGTCCTTATTATGTTCTCTCTGTACCCAGTTTCTGGAGAGTTTTTATCTTAAATGTATATTATTAAATATTATCCAAAGTTTTTCCTGCATGTAATAGCATGATCATTTGTTTTTTATTCTTCAGTTTGGTAATATGTCACATTAATTGATTTATGAATATTGAACCTCCTTACACCCCTGGGATAAATCCCACTTGATCATGGTACATGATCCTTTTAATGTATTGTTGTGTTCAGTTTGTTAGTATTTAGTTGAGAATTTTTTTCATCTATGTTCATCAGTGATATTGCCCTGTAATTTTCTTTCTTTGTAGTGTCTTTGTCTGATTTGGGTTATGGGTGATGCTGGCCTCATAGAAGGAGTTGACAAGTATTCCTTCCTCTGCAATGTTTTTTAATAGTTTGAGAAGACTTGGTGTTAACTTTTCTCTGCAAGATTGGTAGAATTTACCTGTGAAGCCATCTGGTCCTGGATTTTATTTATTAGGAATTTATTACTCATTGAATTTCACTCCAGGTAATTGGTCTGTTCATATGTTCTATTTCTTCTTGTTTCAGTCTTGGGAGATTGTACATTTCTAGGATTTGATCCATTTCTTCTAGGTTGTCCAGTTTATTGATGTATAGTTGTTCATAGTAGTCTTCTAAGATCCTTTATATTTCTGTGGTGTTAAATCTAACTTCTTTTTTATTTCTACTTTTATTGATTAGGGCCCTTTGTTTTTCTTAATGTGTCTGGCCAAAGGCTTGTTAAACTTTTTCATCTTTTTAAAGGATGAACTTTCCATTTCATTGATCTTTTCTGTTTTGTTAGCCTCAATTTCATTTATATCTGCTCTAATTTTTATGATCTCTTTCTTCTACTAAATTTTGGTTTTGTTTGTTCTTCTTTCTCTAATTCCTTTTGGTGTAAGGTTACATTAGTTATTAGAGATTTTTCTTGTTTTCTGAGGTAAGCTTGTATCACTATAAACTTCTCTCCTAGAATTGCTTTTGATGTATCTCATAGATTTTAGGTTGTTGTCTTTTCATTTTCATCCATATGCATGTATTTATTAAAATTTCTTCTTTGATTTCATTAATGGATGGTTTTGTTTGTTCTTCTTTCTCTAATTCCTTTTGGTGTAAGGTTACATTAGTTATTAGAGATTTTTCTTGTTTTCTGAGGTAAGCTTGTATCACTATAAACTTCTCTCCTAGAATTGCTTTTGATGTATCTCATAGATTTTAGGTTGTTGTCTTTTCATTTTCATCCATATGCATGTATTTATTAAAATTTCTTCTTTGATTTCATTAATGGTTCTTTCATTGCTAGTGGAATATTGCTTGCACTCTTAAGTGTGTTTTCGTAGTGTTTTTTTTTTTTTTTTCTTGTATTTGATTTCTAGTCTCACAGCATGGGGTGGAAAAAGATGCTTGGTATGATTTCAGCTTTCTAAAATTTACTGAGGTGTTTTGTGATCTTGCATATGATCTATCTTGGAGACTCTTCCATATGCACTTTAAAAGAATGTGTATTCTGCTGCTTTTCGATGGCATGTTCATATTTAACTATTATGTCTAACTTACAAACTGTGTCATTTTGTGCTTCCTTATTGATCTTCTGTCTGGATGATCTGAGGAGTGTGAAGCTCCTCTATTACTGTGTTACTGTCAGTTTCTCCCTTTATCTGTTAATATTTACTTCATCTGTTAATGGCCTTATTTTGCTTGCATATTCTTGATTTGATCTTTTGATCATTATGTAATGTCTTCTTTGTCTCTTATAACAGTATTTGTTTTACATTCTGTTTGTCTGATGAAAGAATTGCCATTCCATCTTTGATTTCCACTTTTGTGGAATGCCTTGACTCAGTGGTAAAGAATCCACCTGCCAATGCCAGAGTCACAGAAGCTGCAGGTTTGATCCCTGAGTCAGGAAGATCCCCTGGAGGAGGAAATGGCAGCTCACTTCAGTATTCTTGCCAAGATAATCTCATGGACAAAGGAGCCTGGAGGGCTACAGTCCATGGGGTTGCAAAGAGTCAGACACAACTGAGCATGCACTACTTACAACCTTTTTCCACATGCTTTCAATTTGTATATGCCTTTAGACCTGAAGTGAGTCTCTCCTAGGCTGTATATACACACACACACACACACACACACACACATACACACATATATATATGGGTCTTGCATTTATATCAATTCAGTCATGCTGTGTTTTTTAATAGGAGCATTTAGTCTATTTACATTTAAAATCATAATTCACATCTGTACTTACTGCCATTTTTTTCATTGTTTGGAAACTATTTTGTAGTTATTTTTCCTTTTTTTTTCTCTCTTGTGATTTAATGACAGTGTTATGTTAGTGTTATGTTTGGATTCATTTCTCTTTTCTGAATGTGTATCTCTTATAGATTTTTGATTTGTGATAACCACGAGTTTGATACACAGTAGTCTATATGTGTGTGATTAATTTATGTTGCTGATCTCTTGATTTCAAATGCATCTTAACAATCCTGCATTTTTATGGTCTTCCCATAGTAATTACAGTTTTTGACATTCTCTTTTACATCTATGAGTTTTATGTATGCCATATCTGCTTCTTATGAATGTGGATTATTTTACTTTTTTGTCTTTTAACCTGTACTAGCTTTATATGTCAGAGAAGGCAATGGCACCCCACTCCAGTACTCTTCCTGGAAAATCCCATGGTTGGGGGAGCCTGGTGGGCTGCCATCTGTGGGATCGCACGGAGTCGGACATGACTGAGCGCTTTCAGTTTTACTTTTCACTTTCATGCATTGGAGGAGGAAATGGCAACCCACTACAGTGTTCTTGCCTGGAGAATCCCAGGGACGGGGGAGCCTGGTGGGCTGCAGTCCATGGGGTTGCTAAGAGTCAGACACGACTGAGCGACTTCCCTTTCACTTTTCACTTTCATGCCTTGGAGAAGGAAATGGCAACCCACTCCAGTGTTCTTGCCTGGAGAATCCCAGGGACAGGGGAGCCTGGTGGGCTGCCGTCTATGGGGTCTCACAGAGTCAGACATGACTGAAGTGACTTAGCAGTAGCAGTTTATTATAGTTATTGTTCACAATTTCCCCAACTACACATGCATCCCTTATAGTTTCTTTGGAGCCTATTGCCCCAGGAGACATTTGTCCAGGTACAAGTGCTCCAGCAAGAATCCCAGGTCCCAGCCTATTTCAATGTCAGGTAGCTGAAATAATTAGCAGGCTCACCTTGTCTGACATTTAACAGTCTCCACTACCTGTTATTATAGGGCTTCCCAGGTGACTCAAATGGTGAAGAATCTGCCTGCAATGTAGGAGACCCAGTTCAATCCCTGAGTTGGGAGGATTCCCTGGAAAAGAAAATGACCACCCATTCTGGTATTCTTGCCTGAAGAATTCCATGCACAGAGGAGCCTTGTGGGCTACAGTCTATGGATCACAAAGAGTCAGACACAATTCAGTGTCTAACACTTTCATCTGTTATTAAGTTGAATCAGATAATTATTTTTTAGAAAATTTAGCATCAAATTTCATCTTCAATCATTTCCTTAATCAGACCATTAATGTTGTTCTCCTTGAATTTGCACTGCTTAGTTTACTGATGGTGATGGTTCAGGCAGTTGTAAAGGCTCCATTTAACCAAACCTCCCAGAATTGGGTAAATTTTAACCCAGCAAATATCCAAAGAGAGAAAAACAAAGATACCACACCTTGTTCTCATACCACGTCCATCCCAATTATACATTCAGGTATCAAAGGCTTCCAGCCCCAAACCACCAGGAACACAGCTATAGTTGAGTTGGTTTGGGTTTAGTACTCATGGCAGTGGGGAGAACATAAACCATGGGGAATTACAGACAGGTGCCTTAATCGAAGGGTCGAAGAAAGGACTTGTTACAAGATTTGAGGGTATGTGAGGTGACTTGAGGGAATCCTGCTTTAAGGAAGCAGGCCTCTGCTCTGGTTAGTGACTCTAAGGGAGCACAAATAATGCTATAACTGAGTGTCTTAACAAACCTGATAGAGAAGAGAAGAGGCTAGAGTGGGGCTAAAGTTGTAATATGTAATGAACTCATTACCTGGGAGAGGGTGATATTTACTGATAGTATTTTATGGTTTGTACACTGATCTTGTTTTTGTTTGTACTGAAACAAAATTATGAGTTGGTCAAAATTATGGGAGTCACCGTGTGCCTTTCTCTGAAGTTGGTGTTTTGTGATATTGTTCATGTGCAATAAGAGAGCACCATTTCTGAGCTCTGAGATCAGGTCAGACCCTAACAATTCCAAAGCACCAGTGTGTCAGGCTAGTTCCCAGATCTCAGGAGTGCTTCCCTCTTTCTCACCTGCCAAGCCATTGAGGATATGAGAATAATTAAGGGTCAGTTAATAGCAGAGTTTGATGGAATCAGAGTGAACATTTGTATCCAGGAAGTGTTGATTAGTGCACTCACATACAGAAAACTCTAGTCTTTAGTGATATACCAAAGGATCGTCTCCTGTTTTTAAAAAAATTGGATAAACATGTAGAAAGTCTATTTGTTAACATTAACCCAAGAAAGAACTAGGTAGGATTCAAACTCTGTCACTTGGATAAACTAAACTTTTGGACAATCACCACACCAGCACCTACAGAAAATCATTTTTTTCATGTTGCTCATGATTTTTTTATTTTAAAGAAGATACACTGATTAGAGATAGGATAGACATAGTAGGAATGGAAAGTCGTTGCATTAAAACAAATCAAGGGACATATTGGCCCGGCCCACCAGGATCAAATGCAGAAGGCCAATGCTGATTCCATCTCACTGATAACTCAGCAAAATATGTTAAGCCGTGGCAAGAAACCTGAAACAGAAAGAAGATAAGAGGTTTTCAAAAAAGTTTGAAAATGTGGCTTTATACCTTGGAATCTGCAAGACTAACAAATGTCAAATGGCACTGAATTCATGGTCAAAAAGAGATTTACATTCCTGAAATATAAACACCTAACTCCTATCCAGAGGCAATTGGACGTGGAGCCTGGGATGGAAGCCTAGATCAGTGGGAAGTTTAGAAAAAAAACAGAGATGACCAATATGATTAGTTTTTCATATGCTATAGCACACAGCAGTCAGGCTTCTCTTGTAAAATACAAATATTCATTTTCTCGCCCATTGACTACCTAGTACAGAACTTTGAACCAGGAGCCATGCACTGAAAGAGTATAAATATTTCTAAGATTCCTCAGGACTTTCATTGCTTATGTACCAATCCATCTCATCTCTTACTGCACAATATTCAGGGGGAAGTTTCTGTTGTAATTTTTTATTTCATCATCTTTAAAATACTTATTTCATAGAGTTACTATGAGATTTAAACTATTTGGTTGACCATATTTTATGGAAAAACCTGAATGAACATTTAGGCCAACCCTAATTATATATGTGAATTTGATACCACATTGCCTGTCATATATTCAGAATCAATCATAGTAGTCACTGATTTTACCAGGCTGTTTAAGGTCAGGGGGAAATGAACCAGGAATAGGAAGACTGTACCATGAACCACAGTGGAATTTCAAATTCCCAGAAATACTCAGAATGACACGCAAAGCATTCTGCCTCAAGGAAGCATCTTTGTAAAGATATTTTCTATTTTTAGAAAGATCTTTAAAGGAAATAAGAATTTTCTAGCAAAACAAAATAGACTTAGGTACTTGGCCACATTGGAGGGACATACTTTGGTCTCTCCATTGTCAATTTTACTAATGATGAATTTTACCTATTAAATTCCAAAATTTCAAGAGCCATGCAGATTAAATAGGTAAACAAACGAGAGACTCAAAATTTTTGATTCCTTTGATGTTGTCTCTTGGCTTGATTTGTAAAAACCACAAGGATTTAGAAAATACTGAAAAGAGAACAGAACTTTTCTCATGACTTTTTCTGCCCCCCAACTATAGTCTATGCTGAGAATAGTGGACACAGGAAATCCAGGAGATCCATGAAGAAAGTACTTATGGGATGATCTTACAATATCGAGTGGTGGTAGATGCAGCACTAGTCGAGCTGGCAGCAGTGGAACTGGAACCAGCAGAGGTTGTGCTGGGAGCACCTGTACTTCCGCTGGAGGCACCTGTACTTCCGCTGGGGGCACCTGTACTTCCGCTGGAGGAACCTGTACTTCCGCTGGGGGCACCTGTACTTCCGCTGGAGGAACCTGTACTTCCGCTGGAGGCACCTGTACTTCCGCTGGAGGCACCTGTACTTCCGCTGGAGGCACCTGTACTTTCGCTAGGAGCACCTGTACTTTCGCTGGGGTCAGCAGAGTTCGTGGCAGCAGCTTCAGAAGCTGAAATTAAGAAGAAACATTCAAATCAAAACATGTGACTCTTCGGGCAACATGCTTGAATGTGCTTTTCTCATTCTGAATTCATCTCAGCAAATGTCATCAATTCTGTCATACCTTTACCCTAGCTACCAACTCTCTTACTCATTGTTCCTAGCCTCGTCCTTCGTGGGAGAGAAAGAATTTAGCATTTCCTTGCTAGGGCAGTGAGGCTGAGGGAAGACACAGGCAAATACTTTCTGCTAGCATGAACACGAAAGACCAAATCCACATATGTCCTTATTCACAGGAACCACTGCTGAGAGACAAAAAGGAACTTCCTGTGGACTGACATTCTGGGGACTTCCCACAGAATGACTTAGAACTGAGTAGGTTCTAAGTACGAGGAGCATTGCAGTATGAGAAGAGAAGAATTAGTTGATTCATCTCGGATTAGAGGGAGTATCTCCTTTCTTTTAAGGCAGCAAAATCTCTTTTTGCAAGTTCTGGCCTAAGGAGAGATATATTTGTCACACCTTTTGTGGGAACTTGTACTACAGCAATAATTGTGAGAGTCCCTTCTACATAATGGGAAATATTAATACTGTTCTGGAAATATCCCTTCTACATAATGGGAAATATTAATACTGTTCTGGAAATAATAAGAATAAACAAATGCTTTTTGACCCACCCCATGTTCAAAAGGACCTTGCCAAGATTTATGAGATTTATCTCTCCCCATAGAGCTGCTAACAAATAGCAAGAGTCAGACCCCAAAACTGAGCAAAAACCATCTCATCACCATCTCCATACCTGTACTGTAGCTGTGCTGACTCAAGCCTCATGAAGGAAAGAGAATATCTTTTAATTGGACTCCACATGGCACATGTGGCATGGTATGTGAGGTCAGACTAGAGTCAGTGCCCTGTGATCAGAGAACCCAAATCCCCAAGCTGTTGAGGCTGAAAAGAGGAATCTTCAGAATGCCTGTGTGAGCATGACACACAGCATAGAATGGGCAGGGTTCTGTGGGGACAGTCCAAGAATGACCAGGAGCTTTGGTCCACAACCTTGGGATTCAGGTTAAAGAATGAAAACAAACCTTAGCCTGGGAATCAGGCATCAATGCCATTACAAAGAGCAGAGCTTAGAGCCCTACTTGCACGTGACCCCTACATTCCACATCCTGTTATCCCACTCTCCCATGTGGTCCTTATGCCCTCATTTCTGCATCACTCTCAGGCAGAAAGTGAAGAGGAACTAAAAAGCCTCTTGATGAAAGTGAAAGAGGAGAGTGAAAAGTTGGCTTAAAGCTCAACATTCAGAAAACTAAGATCATGGCATCTGGTCCCATCACTTCATGGCAAATAGATGGGGAAACAATGTCAGACTATTTTTGGGGGCTCCAAAATCACTGCAGATGGTGACTGCAGCCATGAAATTAAAAGACACTTACTCCTTGGAAGGAAAGTTATGACCAACCTAGATAGCATATTCAAAAGCAGAGACATTATTTTGCCAACAAAGGTCAAGGCTATGGTTTTTCCAGTGGTCATGTATGGATATGAGAGTTGGACTGTGAAGAAAGCTGAGTGCCGAAGAATTGATGCTTTTGAACTGTGGTGTTGGAGAAGACTCAAGAGTCCCTTGGACTGCAAGGAGATCCAACCAGTCCATTCTAAAGGAGATTGGTCCTGGGTGTTCATTGGAAGGATTGATGCTAAAGCTGACACCCCAATACTTTGGCCACCTCATGCGAAGAGTTGACTCATTGGAAAAGACTCTGATGCTGGGAGGGATTGGGGGCAGGAGGAGAAGGGGACGACAGAGGATGAGATGGCTGGATGGCATCACCAACTTGATGGACGTGAGTTTGAGTGAACTTCGGGAATTGGTGATGGACAGGGAGGCAGGGCGTGCTGCAATTCATGGAGTCGCAAAGAGTCAGACAGGACTGAGTGACTGGACTGAACTGAACTGAACTCAGGAACTACATTCTCCTCATTATGGTGAAACCACACTCCTCAATGGGATTTGAATCCAGTCGCACTTCAGACTGGGACTGGAATCCACAACTCCTGATTTAAGAGGTGACATTAACTCACAATCTTTTAATTCAAACCACACACCTGGTACCTGGTCTTCAGGTTCTTTGGTTTTGGTGCAAAACAATCAGGCACAGAAAGAATTCAGCCAGAGGCAAAGCAATAGGCAAAGAGGGAGTTAATTAAAATAGGATACTTATGAGAGATACAGGTAGGCAAGGGACTGCAGCCCTGAGAACAAAGAGGGCTGCCTACTTTTTTTTTCTGGCCGTATCCTGAAGCTCATAGGAGTTTAGTTCCTGGACCAGGGATCGAAAACAGGCTTAAGCAGTGAAATGTGTCACATCCTAACCCATGGACCACCAGGGAATTCCTAAGGGCTGCATTTTTATAGTCAAAGAAAAAATGGGAAGGGTAGAAGACCACAGATTTTCTCTTTTGGGGTCAGACATCAAGGCTTACATCATTAGTTCCTCCTTGACATTATATGGTCTAACCAGAACTGTCATTGTGCTGTCATCATATGTATATTAACAAAGAAGTGGTGACATATCCTAAAATACTGTAATTCATCTCAGGTTGTGGTATAATGTCCTCTTTCACGTAGTTTCTTTTCTCTTTCAACTATATTCCTGTCTCGGCTATGTGCAGGAATGCAGTTTTTCAGGATCTGTTATTATAAACCTCCCAAGGCCAAATTCAGGCCTCATCCCATTTTTCAGTGGTAGTGGCCACTGAGTAAACAGTAAGTCTGTTTACTTTCAAAATGTTCTGATTGTTGCTTAGTTGCCGTATGTTCTGATCATCTTCTGGTTGGTGTCTAGCACATGGTGATCTTCTGAAGTCCCTCTCTGTCTTCCCCAAGTGGGATTTCCAGGTGTAGAACTATCTTATTCTATCCCTATCACAGGGACTAAATGGCCTGTCATTTACACACTGGCCGTATATTCAACCCTTTGGTTTAGGGTAATCAGAAAGACTTTATGTGCACCTCCCCCAAATTCTCAGGCCACAACATCAGACCACAGCCTCCTCTCTGCTGAAAAAAATTCAGTGATTCACCCACATTTTATATATATCCATGCCAGAGTGTTCATGTTCTCTAATAATGTATAAGAAATAAGCAGACTTTCTATGTTCACCATAAACATTTGAATCAGGCAGAAGGCTTTGCCAGGCTTGGGCTTAGGAATCCTTATATCCTATCTCCTGTGGAAACTTTGACATGAGGCTGGGATGGAAAATGGTCATTGCTGAAAGGAGATGAGGTGCAAGGGCAAACTTACCTGGTGTGTCCTGTGAAGCAGTTGCTGTATTCTCTGAAAGAGAAAAATAAAAACAGGACGTGAGTTGAACACCAGATTTGGGTGTGGAGAGAAGAATATGGGCAACGGTGCAGGCTTTCAGAGTCAGATAACTTCAGTCTTTGGTGCACACGTTGAGGGGGGAAAGATGCACAGATAATATAAAACCCTACAATATGTGGTCACTTTTCATTTTCTGAAATAAACCTCTGATTTGTGTTCTTAACAGACTTTACTGACTCTGACCATGAAACTGGGTTCCAAGGTCAGAAATGAGTTATGATCTGATTGAATTAGGAAGAGCCTAAGGGTAGAGTCAAATCTATCATGAATGGTCAGTGAAAAGGGTGATGGAACAGGGGACTGGAGTAGAGGACAGGAGAGGCCAGCATTCTAGGCTCCCCCAAACCCACATCCACAGAGTTCTTATCTTGATGTAACTATTCCTCCAAACCTTATTTTCGGGTAAGAATCTTTACTTACGGCCAGAAACCAGGATGGTGGAAACTGCCACCAGTGTCAGGAAGGCTAAGAGCTTCATGATGGTCAGTTGCAAAGCAGGGATCACAGGAAATTTTTGGAGCCCGGAGGAACCTTGACTCCAGGATTCCACATCAACATTATATAGGAAGAAAGAGAACACCAATCAGAAGATGCCAGACCAGAATCCGGGTTAGTTAATGCCAAGAGTGTTGGTTCTCGGAGTAACCACCGAAGAAAAAACAGCACATCCTGAGGCTCTTGGAAAGATCATAATATCAATCATTTCATTCTGACACATTCATACCTTGCAGATACAGTGGTATCATGATTATAGTCTTTTCTGACAAGATGAAAAAACCCCGCATCCAGTCTTCCTGATTTAGTCATATCTGCAGTGCTCCCTTCCGGGGAAGGCAATGGCACCCCACCCCAGTACTCTTGCCTGGAAAATCCAATGGACGGAATAGCCTGGTAGGCTGCAGTCCATGGGGTCGCTAACAGTAGGACAGACTGAGCGACTTCACTTGCACTTTTCTCTTTCATGCATTGGAGAAAGAAATGGCAACCCACTCCAGTATTCTTGCCTGGAGAATCCCAGGGATGGGGGAGCCTGGTGGGCTGCTGTCTATGGCGTCACACAGAGTCGGACACGACTGAAGTGACTTAGCAGCAGCAGCAGCAGTGCTCCCTTCAGGGACTTTGGAAGCTTACTCAGGCTTGTCTCTCATCAAAGGAGATTAATCAGGGTAGAGCAGCCTGGTGGAAGAACCACCATCTGAGAGTCAGGCTGTGCATTCTTCCAGCTATGGCCTCTCTCCTGCACATGTGAATAAAGAGAAAAACAATAGAAAATGAAACGGATGTCTGTTAATTAATGCATGCCTTGACTCCATACATTCATTCTACAGATATTCATTGAGCACTAGACATTAAGGAAGCAGTAGTGAACAAAGCACACAAAAATTACACACCATACACCCTGTTGGTGAAACCCATATGTTAATAAGTAAATAGGAAGGGAGGGAGGGAGGCAGGGAGGAAGGAGAGAAAAATGGAAAAGAATATTTTGTACATATAAGGTGATTAGTTCACTGCAGTCACTCAGTCGTGTCTGACTCTTTACGACCCCATGAATTGCAGCACGCCAGGCCTCCCTGTCCATCACCAACTCCCGGAGTTCACTCAAACTCATGTCCATCGAGTCGGTGATGCCATCCAGCCATCTCATCCTCTGTTGTCCCCTTCTCCTCCTGCCCTCAGTCCCTCCCAGCATCAGAGTCTTTTCCAATGAGTCAACTCTTCCCATGAGGTGGCCAAAGTATTGGAGTTTCAGCTTTAGCATCATTCCTTCCAAAGAACACCCAGGACTGATCTCCTTTAGAATGGACTGGTTGGATCTCCTTGTAGTCCAAGGGACTCTCAAGAGTCTTCTCCAACACCACAGTTCAAAAGCATCAATTCTTCGGCACTCAGCTTCCTTCACAGTCCAACTCTTGCATCCATACATGACCACAGGAAAAACCATAGCCTTGACTAGATGGACCTTTGTTGGCAAAGTAATATCTCTGCTTTTGAATATGCTATCTAGGTTGGTCATAACTTTCCTTCCAAGGAGTAAACCTCTTTTAATTTCATGGCTGCAGTTACCATCTACAGTGATTTTGGAGCCCCCAAAAATAAAGTCTGACACTGTTTCCACTGTTTCCCCATCTATTTGCCATGAAGTGATGGGACCAGATGCCATGATCTTAGTCTTCTGAGTGTTGAGCTTTAAGCCAACTTTTTCACTCTCCTTTCACTTTCCTCAAGAGGCTTTTTAGCTCCTTTTCACTTTCTAGGTGATAAAGCCTAATAAATAATAACACAAGTAAGAAGGAAGGAAAGAATTATAGATGGAAAGTGAGGTTATGTTTACAATATGTAGCATAAGAATGGGCTTCCCTATGGCTCAGATGGTAAGGAATCTGTCTGAAATGCAGGAGACCCAGGTTCAATCACTGAGTCAGAAAGATCTGGAGAAGGAAATGGCAACTCACTCCAGTATTCTGACCTGGAGAATCCGATGGACAGAGGAGCCTGGCGGTGGGCTACAATCCATAGAGTCACAAAGAGTCACACACAACTTAGAGACTAAGCAATAACAAAAGCCCCAAAATGCTAAATTCATATTCTTAAATTAAAATTAAGTCCAATTAACAACTGAAATTAAATCCAGAATGTTCTCTTAAAATGTTTGGCTGCTACCAGTCATAAAGCCATTGATATGCCTTTTTAATGTACTCTTACCAAATATTTTATATCAATGCTCTAGATTGCCAGACTTATTAATAAACTCATGAAGGTTTTAAATAGGTAGTATCAAATTGTTTTCCCAAAGAACTCAAAAAATTATTATTAAAGGAAAGAAAATATGAGAGTGCTTCTTTCTAACCATCTTGCCAGAAGTAAATGTATCTCAATATTATTTTGCTGACCTGATTGGTCAAAGCAGTCTTTGTTATGCTCATTTGCATTTTCTGGATTATAGTAGATTTGAGCATACTGCATGCATTTATTGATGTTTGAACTTCCTCATTCATGATTTTCTATTCAAATAGTTTATTCTGTCTTCTGATCTTATCATTTTAAAGACTTAGCGTATAAAAGGGATTTTAATATTTTTAAACTTTTACAAAAGTCAAAAGGCTTTACAATCTAAACACAATTTTAATTTTATTCACAATATATTTTTAAAGTTTCAAATTAAGTAACCTATCATTTTTGTTATACTTCCTATATTAAGCAGTTTGCAAAACACATAACGTGACTTCTTAAATAAGTGACACTTCAGTATTTCTCCATACAAACTTCACATCTCTTTCTACCCTCTGAACTTACCCAGAGATCACAAACCTGGTCCCACCAGCAGTGCACATTCTCATTTGAATCATTTAGAAAGCACCTCGGCCCTGAAAGGAAACCAAAAAATAAGCCTCAGCCTGAAGGGAGGTCTTGAGAGGAACATCAAGGACTTGGTCCAAAATCAGGCCCCTTGCCCCTTGTCAGATACCTCACACAGATTGGAAGATTCTGCAGTAGTCCTGCACTGGGATGGGCAAGGATACATAAGTGAGTTTCATAAAGACAAGAATTAACTAGACACAGATAAACAAGAGGATATTGTACTAAGTTTACATAAGAGAGAAAAGATGTAATTAGAAGTCTCAGGGTGATATGAAGCCCAGGAAGACTCAGTGTTGGGATCAAAGATCAGCTCTCATCCTGTTCTTCCATCAGAGGAGCTGAGAAACAAACAGGGCTACACAATGACTGTTCAGCAATATAAATCTGACTGCACAAGCACAGCATGCAGACCTAGCACGTTTCTTCTAGTTAATAGCTTCCATTATCGCTGTTCAGTCTCAAATAGCACCTCTTCATGGAAATCAAGTTAGAGTCTATTTTCATATAAGGTTTATCACTCCCTGATATTTTCTTGTCTCACTGTTTCTTTGTCCTTGGCTTGTCTAGTGTTGTCTTCCTTCAAATAAAAC
>SJYX01020075.1:210650-259793 GCA_006410675.1 Oreotragus oreotragus
GTCATGTATGGATGTGAGAGTTGGACTGTGAAGAAAGCTGAGGACAGAAGAATTGATGCTTTTGAACTGTGGTGTCGGAGAAGACTCTTGAGAGTCCCTTGGACTGCAAGGAGATCCAACCAGTCCATTCTGAAGGAGATCAGTCCTGGGTGTTCTTTGGAAGGAATGATGCTAAAGCTGAAACTCCAATACTTTGGCCACCTCATGCGAAGAGTTGACTCATTGGAAAAGACTCTGATATTGAGAAGGATTGGGGGGCAGGTGGAGAAGGGGATGACAGAGGACGAGATGGCTGGATGGCATCACTGACTCGATGGATGTAAGTTTGAATGAACCCCGGGAGTTGGTGATGGACAGCGAGGCAGCCTGGCGTGCTGCAATTCATGGGGTCGCAAAGAGTCAGACATGACTGAGCGACTGAACTGAACTGATAATAAATGTAGTTGGATAGCCCAATGTCTTACAGTATTCATTTTTTAATTTTAGTCATCCTTTGAGAAATGCATTCAAGGAATATAGCCAATAGCATTTACTTCTGATTGGTACCAGATGGCGAGGCTGAGTGGCTGGCAATTTCCCATCCAGGTTAAACTTTACCCATGGGCTGGAATGAACCTGGAGGGCACAAGTGTGCATAGATTGGCCCATGATTAGATAGAGCTGACAGACGGTGGTCACTGTGATGGTCAGAGAGAGATGTTGGGGCCTGTTCCAGCCTTGGGCTTGTTCCACTCTATCATGCCAACCATGCTGCCAGCCCTTGATCTCCATAGTAACCTCCCCTCTACATACACAAATACCAAACATCTAGGATTCTTATTTTAAGCAATAGCTATTTTCCCTCCCCTTTTTTCAGTCACTTCTCCAGAGTTATAAACTTCTGTAATGCATGATGGGGCTTCCCTGGGGAGTTCAGCAGTAAAGAATTCACCTGCAAATTCAAGACACACATGAGATGTAGGTTGTATCCCTGGGTTGATATGATCCCTTGGAGGAGGGCATGGCAACCACCTCCAGTATTCTTGCCTAGGGACGGAGGAGCCTGGTGGGCCACAGTCCATGGGGTCGCAGAGAGTCAGACACAACTGAATGACTAAACACAGCACAGCATTGCACAATGCATGATAAGCTGCTTCTGCCTAATACCAGCAACAGACTATTCTGCCAGGAAAAGAGATGCCCAGCAAAAGCAAATCAATGGGCCATGGAAACAACTGTTCCCAGAAGTGACCTAACCTGCCTGCTTCAAAAGAAGGTGAGGAAACAATAATTCAGTTGCAGGATGGGATTACTGGAAGCAGTCATTTTATATGCAGCAGCGTCCTCATGTTCTTGTTATAGAGGCTACAATGACAAGAGAGGCGGAAGAGATATTGCAGTGAGCTTGAGTGCTGGCCTGGAGTCTTACCTGTAGAATTAATTCCCTAAATCATGTCTCTAAGCCTCAATTTCCTCATCTGTGAAATGGTAAGGGTGAAATAGCTACCCAACTGACCTCTTCAGGCTTTGATTGCTTTTAAGGTGAGGTAGCTAAAAATTTTAGGGCTTCCCAGGTGGCTTAGTGGTAAAGAATCTGCCTGTAATTCAGGAGCCACAGGAGATGCAGGTTTGATCCCTGGGTTAGGAAGATCTCCTGGAGGAAGAAATGGCAACCCACTCCAGAGTTCTGCCAGGATTACCTCATGGACAGAGGAGCCTGGTGAGTTACAGTTCATGGGGTCGCAAAGAGTCGGACATGACTGAATACACTCACAGCCAAAAATGTTGTACACATCTGTTACTATACAAACATTAAGTTTTTGTTGTGCATCACTCTTTAATTATGCTTTAATTTTTAGTCGGAGTCTAAAGCTAAGTCTTCTCTGGGTTCCTCTCTTAAATTGAGAGAACTACTAAGTAGGGAAAAGTGTAAGTACACGCAAGGCAGGGATTTTATTCAGTTTTGTTTTTTTCCCATATGACCAGCCTCAGAACAGGAGTTAACATGTGTGTGTGTGCGTGTTGTGCAATAGTCTCTCAGTCATGTCCAACTCTTTGCAACCCCATGGACTGTAGCACACCAGGCTCCTCTGTCCATGGGATTTCCTAGGCGAGAATACTACAGTGGGTTGCCATTTCCCCCTCCAGGGGATCTTCCCAACTCGGGGATCAAAACCAGGCCTCTTGCACTGGCAGGTAGATTATTTATCATCTGAGTCACCAGGGAAGTCCAACTTGTGTAGGCATGTGGTAAATTTGCTGTGTGGATGTATTTCCGTCCTGGTTTGGGGTCTGTAGGAGCAGACTATAGACGAGGATCTGAGTGTCAGTAGTTCACAAGGGAAGTGGTCTCAGGAAACAGCTGTCGGGGGATGAGGAAGTGAGTCTGGAAGGAGTCAAGGGAAGCAGCCATCAAAAGGGTATTAGCAAGGAAGTAATGACCACAGCTGGAAACAAGGGCTTAATCCTGCGGGATATACCCAAGTCATCCTATCCAAGGCACAATGGAGCTGGTGTACTGAACCAACCCCTCCTGTCAGCCGATGGGTTAAGGCCTCACCCGAGAGGCACTAAGGCCCTGACACTTCTTGCCCACCCTTCACAAGGACAGAGAGAGGCTCTGCAAGCCAGGGGATGACCTCAGGGGAAGAATTGTGGGTGCTGGCAGTTGAAGTCGGGCCAGCATTACCAAAACACTAAGGGACTATAGGCAGCCACCAATGGCATCAGCTTCAATTGTGTATCAAGAAATTCATGTAAATCATCTTAATTTCTGTGCCCCAGGTGGAGTTGTCCATTGCTCTGTAATTCTAAAATGTGTGATCTGTGATTTGATGTTATTCACGTTGGATGTAGGAAGAATACACACTGAAGCAGCAGTGTCTAGATTGCTATCATATTGGACCATCCTGTGTTTGTGTGTGTATGTGTGTGTGTTTAATAAAAGCTGTTGTCTGTTGTGACTAAAGAGCAAAGTGTTTTGGTGAAAAAAAAAAAAAAAAGAAAAAACTTAAAAAGCACACTGGATTGGGTTTGAGTGCTTTCCTAGTCATCAACTGATAGGCAATCACAAACAATTCACTTCTCCTCAATTGGAAAACTAGAGTCTTGCACAGAACAGGGATTAAAAACTGTATTTTAAGGCATGTGGTGCCTCCACTCAATTAGGGGTGTCCGCCTAGAATGCTCAGTTGAGAAATATGAGACCACGTTTAGGTTTGTGGTAGGCAAGCCTCTTCACTGTCCGCTAATGTCCGCAAGGAGCTATGAAGGGTCATGTCTCCGGCCCCCGGTTCTAGATGGTTGCTACGGTCACTGTCAACTTCTTTCACCCATCCTGCCTTGTCTTTGTTCTGTAATCGTCAACTTAATAGAAAATTTCCACTTATAAGAGACATAGACTAGGATTTTTTTTTAATTCTCAAATGTAAAAAACCGAATGCACTTATGAGCACTCACTGTAACTACTTGTATCAGACTCTCTTCCCCTCAAGGTTCAGAAGACCTGTCTGAACTGACAATACTCAGGGTCACCAATGTGGACAGAAAATACCACGGCTGTGAGGTTGTGAAGAAGACTGGGTTAATACTGATTTCTATTTCCTGACAAGTAAATGAGCTGTTATCACACATGGGTTCAAAGGACAGAATTGAACAGGAATATAGATACAGCATATTGTATCTATATACAATGAAATACAAAAATGAAACAGAGGTCATGAAACCCTGGGGAACATGATCCTATATCTTGAACAGTCATTTAATAATTACAAGTATTTATAATTTTAAATAGACATTCATATATTTTTTCATAAATGGTTCTCAAATTAAACACTAAGACAAATCATGGCATGTAAGCCCAGGAATGCAGTACTCATATCTCCTTTATTCAATATTATATCACCATTATCTAGACAAATTTTCAATAAATATTTGCTGAATTAATGTGCTATTTCCCTTTTTCTAGACAAGATGAAGCAGTTTTTATCAGCTCCTGAAGCTTGTAAACAAAACAACCATTGCTTTAACACAGGTTTTCAACGTATGCACCAGAGGTTGTACCTAAATATAATCATGGTTAATGTTCAGTACTCTCTTAAATCATGTCTTACTCCCTGATAAGAGTCTAAGCTCTTATCTGTCTCTCTCACACCTGGGACCCCAGTACCTAGCCTAGAGCCTTAGATACAGCAGCTGATCAAAACTTAATTGCTGTAAGGATTTCCATTTTAATGATAACTCAGAAAAAAAATTAAGAAAGTAGATCAAAGTCATTTAGAGAATGAATGACAGAGGTTTGTCTAGAATCCGATTCTTTTTCTTAAGTCCTGAGAGAAGTATAATAACAAATGCAGCACCATTTTAGCTACCAGTTCAAGTTCTGTCTGATTTGGATATAAAGGAAGGAAGAGTCCCCCAAATACCAGTTGCACATTAGTTGGTAGAACATTTTTTTTTAAGTTGCCCAAACAGTCACTGTGAGTCAAAATACTCTCAATTTGGGGTGATATATGTTGCCTTTTAAGGTGATCTCTGGCCTTATTGAGCCTAATGAATGGTGACTCCAAATGTCAGATTTTCCTCTTTTCCATTTGACCCTTAAGCTTTAGAGTGAATCACATTTATCACAGAAAGGTCAGCAGAATCTTTGAAGTGAAATATGTGCAGAGAAAGAGGGAAATTTAATGGTTAATAGAAAGTGGCTTTTTAGGATCCATGCCAATGGGAAGCATGTGATCAACCTTCTAGCTCTAGGAGAGGAAGATGCAGGTAACACGAGCCTACACACTCTGAGGGCAAGCACAGTCCTCGAAAACACAGCCTGGAATGAGGGCAAGTGAGGGCATGCCTGTCCTTAGCCTTAACGGATAAATGTTACAAACTGTCTGTGTGTGTGTGCACCCACGCGTACATGCACACACATGCACGTACATGTTCAGCTACTAGGACAGGGTACATAGCAAACCTCCAGGAACAATTTTTAAAATGTTGACTTAATGGCTACCATATACATTGAGTCTTGAATTTACAAAGATGACTGAAGCCCCTGAATTATTAGGGCTCAGGATTCAAAAGATGATAGATGTCTAGAAATAGATTTCCCTTGGGCTTTCCTGTGGCTCAGCTGGTAAAGAATCCGCCTGCAATGCGGGAGACCTGGGTTTGATCCCTGGGTTGGGAAGATCCCCTGGAGAAGGGAAAGGCTACCCACTCCAGTATTCTAGCCTGGAGAATTCCATGCACTATATAGTTCTTGGGGTCTCAAAGAATAGGACACAACTGAGTGACTTTCACTTTCATTTCACTTTCTGTTATCTTGGGAAACTATTGCTGCTTCAAAACTCATGTCAGAAGTCAGTTCTCTCAAAAAACTTTCTGACTTCCTTCAGAATCTCCCTTTACAGATGTCCTTATCATTTGTTTTTTAATACATGTGCTTATATCTGTCCCTTTGCTAAAAGGTGAGCCACTTGGGGTCAAAGGCTTGTGAGTCCAAACCTCATATTCATACATGACTATGCTAAAATCATACCTCTGACCAGACAAACGTTTGTTGGCAAAATAATGTCTCTGCTTTTTAATATGTTGTCTAGGTTGGTCATAGCTTTTCTTCCAAGGAGCAAGGAAGGATTCTCTAAAGAGGTTTGATTTGAGGAATCAGCTTCTATATCCTTGGAACATTTAGCAAATGATCTTGTCCAGCTCTGCATCTCCCTTCCTTCCTTCCTTCTTGCCTTCACCCTTCCTTCATGTTTTCCTCTCTCCTTCCTTTAGTTAAATGAGTTCTTCCTATTGCTACTCCTGTACGCAACTTCTGTATCTTTGCAATTCTATGAATGAGTAATATCTCCAGTCCTCTAAAGACAAATGGATATCCAATCGTCTTGAAAGACAGTGGGTCAAATTTCTGCCTACTGTATCTTGGGCACTCTTACAACTCAATATTCCTGTGGAATTGATTTTGGTGCCTGCCATTTTCAGGATAAGCCAACTCTCAAAGAAGATAGTAGCTAATGGCAACCACAAAGAAGATGATAACAGGTTGATTACCAAATGCTGCTCTGAAATAAGAGAAGAAAAAGAGCAAATAGCTGGCCCCTAGGCTGGTGAGGTGGCTGCAGTTGCATGGCCCAGTAGAAGGCATTTTCTATTTTCTCTCCAATCTGGAAACCTCAATATCATCTTGTGCCTTGTCCGAAGTTTCTGGCACCACTGCTCCCTTCTTGCACACTGCCATTCTCACTCCAAATCAATGCATGTAATCAAACACCCAGGCAAACTGCCTGGCTCATTGAACACTTGATGTGCACCTACAGCCAATTTTTTTTCCATTCTAATGTTGTCAGTCATTAATCATGGGTGTAAAATGTAAGGCTAAGATCACACTACTGGTCAGCAGTTGCATGTTTTCATCGTAAACTGGCTGTGGACCATTTTCTTCAGGAATGAAGGAAGTCATCCTGAACACACATTCATTTCTAGTAATTGCTTTTTCTTTTATATCACGATATGCCAGAAGATGTGTTGTTTTTTTTTTTGCTGTTTTTTTTTTTTTTTTTTTTTTTTGCTTTTCTGTGGGTTTCATTGCTTATTAACAGGTTTTGAATTCTGTGTCTTCACGTTTATTTCCTGATTTGAGGCAGGAACTTTTATAGAGAGCACTGCTAGGCTTCGGTGAGATCTTGAGGGCAGATGGAGATAGAACACTTGGTCAGATATCTGGTCAGAAAACAAGAGAAGAGTCTAACTTTGCAAAATGTCCCCATAGATAATATCTGCCGTTCTTGTCTCAAAAACTCTGTACAACTGGAAGATCAGGTTTTATTATACTGTCTTTACCAAGTCAATGGACATGAGTTGGAGCAAACTCCAGGAGATAGTGAGGGACAGGGGAGCCCTGTATGCTGTGGTCCGTGGGGTCTCAAAGAATCCAACACAACTTAGCAACTGAACAACAAGATTAAGAATGAACTCTGGGAGGTAGAAATGGCAGCCAAAGTTATTCACATGAAGAGTTGTGGAACTTATAACAAAATCAAGTGCTGACTCCTGTGACTTCTTTATCAAATAGACCAATATAAAAGGTACAATAATGCAAACAGACCAGATATAATCAACCAGATTTTTGCTTTATTCCAGAGATCTACTGTGGCACCACCAGCTTTCATCTTTGTAACCTAAAAGACAGGCACTTTCCCTCACAAATTGAAGAACCCAAGGGAAGAGCTCTGTTGGCCGAGCTTAATGAAAAGCATCGCCCTGAGACAAGAAGAATGAATGACTGGCAACATCTGGGTTACACGCTGAACCTGGGGTCAGAGGATAAAGACCTACGACTGGTCACCATATGAATCATATTACGGCATAGGAGACAAGATGGTGCCCAAGAAAATGCAGTGCTAGATGGAGAAAAATATCTTCTGTGTGCTACAGAAAAGTTCTAGTAATTGATGGGTGACAAGAAATGGAAATGATATAGGATGGAAAAGAAAACTGGTCTGGGAAATCAAGTAACCTGGATTCTATTCTATCACTTCCTAGATGTAAACAATCATTTTTTTCACTTCTCTGGGCTTCAACTTAGCCATCTGTAACATGAGGAATCTCCAAACTGGCTGCGTAAGAGAATAATTTTGGAGACTTTAAAACAAATACTGTATTACTGAAAAGTCTAAACATGAGAAAAGTATACATAGCTAATGATGAAACTTAGAAAAATAATTATCTCTTGGTCAGGAATCAAGGACCACTATACTAAGTGACCTCTCTGGACATTTCTTATCTAAATATTTTATGATTCTTTGAGATAGAGAGAAATGGGGCAGAGAAGCACAGAAAGAGAAAGAGAGACAGGATGAAGAATAAGAACAGTTTCACGGCTGACCCAAGCTAGCTGTGCCATGTGCCACTCGATACTCCCAGTACGGTCTCTGCTGATAAACAGTGAAACCCTGCCACATGCTTTCAAGCAAAGAGGATCCTCAGGACTTTCCAAATAAAGATCAGTGGGCTCATTCTGCATGCAGATAATTTCATCAACAGAAACACACCATAGAAATAGACTACTCCCCATGGTTTCCTGCCCTCCAGCTCTGGTAGAGTCATAGCAGATGCTCGACAGCCTTATGGAGTCCCAGACTGCCAGCAGCTGTGCCTTGACTCCTGCTAATTAAGCCACCTATCACCTGACCAACAGTGCATTCCACGTTAGGATTGCTTTAGCTGGGGCAACAGTCACACTAATCATTCACCTTGAGTGGAGAAGGTTTCAGACACAAAACAAGCCTCTTCTAGCACCGTCTGCTTCTACAGGGAAGGCAGAAGCTCCAACTGAAAGCAAGGACACAGTTTGCTAGGGATTAGTGTCATAGCTAGTGTTGAGTGTAAAAATAAATAACTCAGAGATCATTCGGAGAAGGCAATGGCAACCCACTCCAGTACTCTTGCCTGGAAAATCCCATGGACAGAGGAGCCTGGTAGGATGCAGTCCATGGGGTCACCAAGAGTCAGACACAACTGAAGGACTTCACTTTCACTTTTCACTTTCATGCGTTGGAGAAGGAAACAGCAACCCACTCCAGTGTTCTTGCCTGGAGAATCCCAGGGACGGGGGAGCCTGGTGGGCTGCCGTCTATGGGGTTGCACAGAGTTGGACACGACTGAAGCGACTTAGCAGCAGCAGCAGAGATCATTTAGTCAAGGAATTTTCTACCAAAGTATATGTTTGAATTACTTGGGGATTAGGGGTGACAGATCCCTGGACCCCAGCCTGTCTGTATCAGAATCTCATGGGGGTGGGACTTCCCTGGTGATCCAGTGATTAAAAATCCACCTGCCAATGCAAGGGACATGTATTAGATCCCTGGTCTGGGAAGATTCCACATGCCACGGGCAACTAAGCCCATGCACCATGATGATGAGTCTGCTCTCTAGAGCCTGAGAGCTGCAGCTAGTGAAGTCCGCACACCCTAGACCCTGTGCCCCACAAGAGAAGCCCAGCACCAGAACTAGAGAGTAGTCCCCACTCGCTGAAGACCCAGAACAACCGAAGAAAAAGAATCCCGTGGGGGTGGTCAAATGTATAGACTTAGGAAAACCCTTCGTTTACTCTGATGTGGTTACAATCAACAACAGAATCCCCCGCTCTGTAACCAATATGGATACTGAGATCTAGCCTCATAAAGGGTTAACTTGAGAGTCGAACTCTGATTTTTTGACAATTAAAAAATAAATAAATAAATAATAAATAAATACAAGGTGAAGATTTGAGGTTTGAAACTATTGTGCAGTGTTTTTTTGTTTTTGTTTTCCCTTTTTTTCTTTAAAAGCTAATTTAAACTTCCCGGGTTTTCCAGTTGCTAAGATTCCATGCTCCCCATGCAGGGGCCCTGGGTTCAATATGTGGTCAGGGAACTAGATCTTTCATGCTGTGACTAGAGTTCGCATGTGGCAACTAAGACCAGGCACAGACAAATAAGTAAATAATTAATAAAAAACTAATCTTAAAATATGTATTTTTGTAACAGACAAGGTAGGAATGCAGCAATGATAATAAACCTCAATTCAGGGTCTCCTAACTGGCTTCTATTCTGCCCATCTATATGTATTTGGAACAATATTATGAACACACACACACACACAACTAGTTAATAGCATTTATCTTAAAAAATGATGTTACTTCCTAGATTTGAATTTTAACCCCATCACTTCCTGTGAAATGTTATGCAAGCTCATTAACCTCAGAGTCCTTAAGTATGAAATTGGCATAAAGGTAATGCCCACTTCACAGAATTGCTGTGAGATTTGATATTTTTTTCAAAGTCATAGATGTAAAGCACTTTGTTCAATGCTTGGCCTGCAAATGCTTGGAAGATGTGAGCTATGATTACGATTCAAAGCCTGAGAAACATGTTTCGACTCACAGTAGACACCAAAGTCTAGGCCACCTGGGGTTAAATCCTGACCGTGCTGTTTACTAAGAGCCATGATCCACTTGTCAGCACTGGTCAGAGCAGGGTCTGAACCAATGTGAGTCTGAAGGAGGCTAACAGGGTGGAAAGGAGAAGCAAGAGGCAGCAGCCCTAACGCTTTCTACTCTAAGTGTGGACCATGGGGGCATCGTGACATCCAAATCACCTGGGAGCTTGTTAAAAAAGCAAGAATCTCAAGCCCCACCCCAGACATACTGAATTTAAATATGCATTTTAACAAGATCCCTGGGTGATTCATACATATTATACTAAATTTTGAGACATACTACTTTCATGGGCCCAGTTCAGGTAAGGAAGATGCTGAAACAACAGCATAACTCAGTGCAAAAAAAAAAAAAAATGACAAAACAAAAATAGAATTTTCCAACAGTGGGTAAAGACAGTTGCAGAGTAAACCCACTGACAGGTAACTGACAGGTAATTTTACAGGGAGAGAGCCAGTAAATGGAATTCTGGAATAGAAGGTTTTGTTATCTGGGACTATTCTTTAGGGTCAGTTCACTTAAAAAGGTCTATAATCCTGATCACAGAGGTCAAAATATGGAGTGAAATGGAAAAAAAAAAAAAAATGACAAAACAAAAATAGAATTTTCCAACAGTGGGTAAAGACAGTTGCAGAGTAAACCCACTGACAGGTAACTGACAGGTAATTTTACAGGGAGAGAGCCAGTAAATGGAATTCTGGAATAGAAGGTTTTGTTATCTGGGACTATTCTTTAGGGTCAGTTCACTTAAAAAGGTCTATAATCCTGATCACAGAGGTCAAAATATGGAGTGAAATGGAAAAAAAAAAAAAAAAAAAACACTGTTTCTGATTTCATGCCTCAGAGGCAAAATGAGAAGCTGAGGCAAAATTTCTGAGCTGGAGAAGCATCTGGGGCAAGAGAAAAGCTGAGAGGTCAGAGCAGGAAGAAAAGCTGAGAGGTCAGAGCAGGAAGAAATGGAACGGACCGTGGGAGTGGGGAGAGGCTGGCCCAAGAGTAAGGCGTTTCGGAGGAATGGAGGGCACCCCATCTCTCTCTCGCACTTGAGCAGTGAGGCACGTACAACGTGGAGAATGCATTCACCAAGCAGTGGTCGTTTGGGAAGAAGCAATAATCATGAAACACGCGAGACATTCAGGGCTTCTCTAGCCTGGCAGCACATTACCATGGTCAGGGAGAGTCTCAGAGGGAAGTGTCTGCCCCAGAACACTGCTCGACTCTCAGGGGCAAGACGCCGACATTTCCAGTCTCCCTAGAGGTCCCCCACGTGAAGCCACAGTGAGGAAAGTGCTCTGGGGAGGAGGAGGAACATACTCCAAGGCATCCTCACAGTGAGTCATCACCAGAGATGAGTGAGGGAGATGCTGATCGCATGAGTGAGTGGGTTCAGAGTGAGCCAGAGACAGAGGCCAAGGAGGGGCTGCTGAACAGTTGTGTCTTCCTTCCTGGACTTAACAGTAGCAATTGTGTGTGTGTGTGTGGAGGTGAGGGTGGGGGGGAGCGGGTGGCATCCAAACCATAAGCCAGCCATGAAAGAAAAAAGTGTGAAAGTGAAAACCACTTAGTCATGTCCGACTGTTTGTGACCCCATGAACTGTAGCCTGCCAAGCCCCTCTGTCCATGGCATTCTCCAGGCCAGAAAACTGGAGTGGGTTGTCATGCCCTCCTCCAGGGGATCTTCCCACCCCAGGGATTGAACCCAGGTCTCCCTCATTGCAGGCAGAGTCTTTACCAGCTGAGCCACCAGGGAAACCCAAGTCAGTCATAGCTGTCCTTTATTGAGCTTGTATCTTGCATGTTGTCCTAAGTATCTCATATACATTATCTCAGATCATCCTTTAGAACCACCTATAAAATGAGTACTATTATAATTTTCATCTTATTGAATCAACATCAAAGCACAGAAAGATTAAATATATTTTCTGTGTCCACAACTCTGAACCTGCAGAGCTAAAACAGCAAACCGAGGATTCAGTGATCTGTGCTTTGAAGCTCCATGCCACTTGCCTTCTCTCAGTTGGTGGACTATTGCTTCCCTTGCTTTCCAGTCACATAGTACAATGACCTTATAGTGGTGCAGAACTCTAGGAAAGACTCCTCCAAGGATCCCGATAAGCTTATCGTGTCCAGTGACAGATGGGGTTGTAGGAGTGAAGCCAACATATACAGGAAGCTCCGTGTTTGCTCTCTTCTGATTTCCTGTTATGGATCAGTTCATGATAGGATATTAAAGATGACTCCTCCTGTGGTCTCAGATTCTGCAGAAGTCACAGATGCTGACAATGGAATTAACTGAGTCTAAGCTCACCACTACTGCTGGCAGGAATCCCTCAGAAGAAATGGAGTAGCCATCATGGTCAACAAAAGAGTCCGAAATGCAGTACTTGGATGCAATCTCAAAAATGAAAGAATGATCTCTGTTTGTTTCCAAGGCAAACCATTCAATATCGCAGTTATCCAAGTCTATGCCCCAACCAGTAATGCTGAAGAAGCTGAAGTTGAACGGTTTTACGAAGACCTACAAGACCTTGTAGAACTAACACCCAAAAAAGATGTCCTTTTCATTATAGGGGACTGGAATGCCAAGTAGGAAGTCAAGAAACACCAGGAGTAACAGGCAAATTTGGCCTTGGAATGCGGAATGAAGCAGGGCAAAGACTAATAGAGTTTTGCCAAGAAAATGCACTGGTCATAGCAAACACCCTCTTCCAGCAACACAAGAGAAGACTCTACACATGGACATCACCAGAAGGTCAACACCGAAATCAGACTGATTATATTCTTTGCAGCCAAAGATGGAGAAGCTCTATACAGTCAACAAAAACAAGACCAGGAGCTGACTGTGGCTCAGATCATGAACTCCTTATTTCCAAATTCAGACTTAAATTGAAGAAAGTAGGGAAAACCGCTAGACCATTCAGGTATGACCTAAATCAAATCCCTTATGATTATACAGTGGAAGTGAGAAATAGATTTAAGGGCCTAGATCTGATAGACAGAGTTCCTGATGAACTATGGAATGAGGTTCGTGACATTGTACAGGAGACAGGGATCAAGACCATCCCCATGGAAAAGAAATGCAAAAAAGCAAAATGGCTGTCTGGAGAAGCCTTACAAATAGCACTGAAAAGAAGAGAGGCGAAAAGCAAAGGAGAAAAGAAAAGATATAAGCATCTGAATGCAGAGTTCCAAAGAATAGCAAGAAGAGATAAGAAAGCCTTCTTCAGCAATCAATGCAAAGAGATAGAGGAAAACAACAGAATGGGAAAGACTAGAGATCTCTTCAAGAGAATTGGAGATACCAAGGGAACATTTCATGCAAAGATGGGCTCGATAAAGGATAGAAATGGTATGGACCTAACAGAAGCAGAAGATATTAAGAAGAGGTGGCAAGAATACACAGAAGAACTGTACAGAAAAGATCTTCACGACCCAGATAATCATGAGGATGTGATCACTAATCTAGAGCCAGACATCTTGGAATGTGAAGTCAAGTGGGCCTTAGAAAGCATCACTAAGAACAAAGCTAGTGGAGGTGATGGAATTCCAGTTGAGCTGTTTCAAATCCTGGAAGATGATGCTGTGAAAGTGCTGCACTCAATATGCCAGCAAATTTGGAAAACTCAGCAGTGGCCACAGGACTGGAAAAGGTCAGTTTTCATTCCAATTCCAAAGAAAGGCAATGCCAAAGAATGCTCAAACTACCGCACAATTGCACTCATCTCACACGCTAGTAAAGTAATGCTCAAAATTCTCCAAGCCAGGCTTCAGCAATATGTGAACCGTGAACTCCCTGATGTTCAAGCTGGTTTTAGAAAAGGCAGAGGAACCAGAGATCAAATTGCCAACATCCGCTGGATCATGGAAAAAGCAAGAGAGTTCCAGAAAAACATCTATTTCTGCTTTATTGACTATGCCAAAGCCTTTGACTGTGTGGATCACAATAAACTGTGGAAAATTCTGAAAGAGATGGGAATACCAGACCACCTAACCTGCCTCTTGAGAAATCTGTATGCAGGTCAGGAAGCAACAGTTAGAACTGGACATGGAACAACAGACTGGTTCCAAATAGGAAAAGGAGTACGTCAAGGCTGTATATTGTCTCCCTGCTTATTTAACTTATATGCAGAGTACATCATGAGAAACGCTGGACTGGAAGAAACACAAGCTGGAATCAAGATTGCCGGGAGAAATATCAATAACCTCAGATATGCTGATGACACCACCCTTATGGCAGAAAGTGAGGAGGAGCTAAAAAGCCTCTTGATGAAAGTGAAAGAGGAGAGTGAAAAAGTTGGCTTAAAGCTCAACATTCAGAAAACGAAGATCATGGCATCCGGTCCCATCACTTCATGGGAAATAGATGGGGAAACAGTGGAAACAGTGTCAGACTTTATTTTTGGGGGCTCCAAAATCACTGCAGATGGTGACTGCAGCCATGAAATTAAAAGACGCTTACTCCTTGGAAGAAAAGTTATGACCAACCTAGATAGCATATTCAAAAGCAGAGACATTACTTTGCCGACTAAGGTCCGTCTAGTCAAGGCTATGGTTTTTCCTGTGGTCATGTATGGATGTGAGAGCTGGACTGTGAAGAAGGCTGAGCGCTGAAGAATTGATGCTTTTGAACTGTGGTGTTGGAGAAGACTCTTGAGAGTCCCTTGGACTGCAAGGAGATCCAACCAGTCCATTCTGAAGGAGATCAACCCTGGGATTTCTTTGGAAGGAATGATGCTAAAGCTGAAACTCCAGTACTTTGGCCACCTCATGCGAAGAGTTGACTCGTTGGAAAAGTCTCTGATGCTGGGAGGGATTGGGGGCGGGAGGAAAAGGGGACGACCGAGGATGAGATGGCTGGATGGCATCACGGACTCGATGGACGTGAGTCTGAGTGAACTCCGGGAGATGGTGATGGACAGGGAGGCCTGGCGTGCTGCGATTCATGGGGTCACAAAGAGTCGGACACGACTGAGCAACTGAACTGAACTGAA
Organism: Oreotragus oreotragus; assembly: GCA_006410675.1. Classification (NCBI taxonomy): domain Eukaryota; kingdom Metazoa; phylum Chordata; class Mammalia; order Artiodactyla; family Bovidae; genus Oreotragus; species Oreotragus oreotragus. The sequence goes on from SJYX01020075.1 coordinate 225,597, forward strand.
ATGAAGCTCACCATTGCAGTGCAGGTCTTGCAAACGTGATGGCCCTGTTGTTCAGTTGTGTCCAACTCTCTGAGACCCCATGAATGACACCGTACCAGACTTTCTTATCCTTCACCATCTCCTAGAGTTTGCTTAAACTCATATCTATTGAGTCAGTGATGCCATCCTATCGTTTTATCCTCTGTCACTCCCTTCTCCTCCTGTGTTCAATCTTTCTCAGCATCAGGGTCTTTTCCAATGAGTCAGTTCTTTGCATCAGGTAGCCAAAGTGCTGGAGCTTCAGCTTCAGCATCAATCCTTCCAATGGATATTCAGGACTGATTTCCTTTAGGATTGGCTAGGTTTGATCTCCTTGCTGTCCAAGGGACTTTCAAGAGTAAGTCCCCAGCACCGCAGTTCAAAAGCTTCAGTTTTTTGACCCATAGCTGGTGGCTATATCAGAACTAGTCCATCTTATAAGTAGAGGAGGTCAGAGGTTGAAGATTTGTAATGTAAATGATGACCATTATTTTCTTGTTGTTATTTATTTGGTTTTTTTTTTCCCCCTTTTTCTTTCTTTGGTAATTGAAGTGCCTGACTTACCAAAGGCATCCATACCAAGGAGGCACCATTTCAATGAGGTGTCTTGAATAAACACAACCACAGCCTAGACAGAGTGCCAGATGCACCCTCTCTGAGGTTTCCTTCCATTTCAGTTACTGATCATTTGCATTTTTTTTTCTCTTCCCATGATTTAAATTCTCACTCTTACGTTTTAATTCACCAACAGAGAATGAGCCCTAGGTCTCAACCCTTGACTCCAATGAGAGGAAAATCCAGCCATGCTCTTCCCTCCCCCCACCTCCCTGCCACTGGACCTCTCTATGTGGTTTTTGATGCTCTGTGTAATTCCAGGTCTTGCAAGTAATAAGCTTCCATTTTTTCAAAGTTTCTGATGGTTATTTCTTGAAGGTGATCATAATAAGAACCACAAGGACTCATCCAACCATGACATTGGTTTTTGACAAGCTAAGCACAGCTGGAAAAAGGCTCTAAGACGTACTCTGACCAGGGCTATAGGTCCGTAAATTCTTGTTCACCATGGGGAGAAGCAGGCTTTCTGCCCTTTCACCTTAAAGCTAAGGGATTCAAGGGAATCAGTCAGAGAACTGGTTGTGTGTTCCTTGAAATCCAGGGGTCTTAAGGATTGATGCCTGATTTAAACAGAAGTCTAAACATAAAAGGTATTTGCTGGAGTGATGAGGATGACCACCGGAAATGAAGAATAAGATAAAAGCAGAGACAGCAGCTGGGGAAGACCACCCTTGCCAAGGGGCTGACCCAGACTTTCTTGTTTGGGGAGGTTCCACTTTGAACCACCTGGGGAGGTGCCAAGAAGGACTAACTCCCACTGAACATTTGCAAATCACAACGCTGCTGGCCACGAAACAGCATTTCCACCTTCCCTCTACCACTCCTCTCTCCCTGCTCTATCCCTTGAAGATCAAAGGCAGTACAGGGAGAGTGAGAGGAGATGAAGAAAAATAGAATGAATCAGTGAAGATACCTTTCTCAGCCTCTTCCTGGATGTTTTCTAGTCTGAGACAGAACCAGCCAAGGGGAAGAGAAAGGTTTTAAACTGGATGAGTGATCACATGGGTGGAACTGGAGATTTTAACACCTGAAAATTACCAGGAACATCATAAGATACATTCCAGATCCTACCCACAAACTACAAAAAGCTTCATCAGAACTTTGTAGACGCAATGTGACACAGCTGGTCTGCCTGGCCCCTTGCAAGTCCAGCTCCCCCTTTGTTATCTTGAGGATTTCATTGGATCCCAGCTCAGTCCCTGGATCTGCATCTTTCAAAGCCCTCTGCAAACCTCCACCTTCATACCAGTCCTTGCATACACTTACCCAGTGCTTTCAGATGGAACATCACGGCCACATATCTCTATTCTGGGTTTTCTCATATTTTCCAGGTTATTACGGGAAGAGATGGCAAAGGATTGGAAATAAGGCAGCAATGGCCTGTTATTATATCCAATGCTCCATTTGAAGGCATGTAAACACGCACGAGCATTCTGTATAATCACACATTTGTATGTATTATCATTTGCTATTAGTTTTATTTCTCTTGTTTTAAACGTTATTATCCAAACAAGCTGGGCACAAGCTTTTCGTACTTGTTCCACCATAAATAAACAAAAACGCCTAAACACAATTTGTAATATGTCATCTCCAGACCACAGCTAGGATGCTGCATAAGTAGAAAACCAAAATTAAATAAAACTGGGCACCATGCCCAGACCACTGGCTTCCGGCAAACAGACGCAGAGGGAGAAAGAAAGAAAAGACTAAATTGTAAAAAAAACTGGTGAAATAGCAGGGAAACCATGGTAATTAATCCTAGGACCGGTTTGTCTGTTCTGGAGCCCACCTTCTAGTTACCTCTGGAAACTTGAAATGTTGAAAATTACCTATTTTTGTTTGAAGTAAATCTCCATTATCGGCATTTCCAAATTTTCTGGTGGAAAAGCTACAGAAAAGGCACGTTCTTTGTTAAATATTGCAGGTGCAGGTCATTTTCTTTAGCCATCTAATACTTTCTTAAAAAGTAAAATAATATTAAAAGTAGAGTCAATAATAGTAATCACAATGACAAAATCAGTAGCAGTGGCAACTATAGTAACAGGAACTGCTCCCCTTACCTGGTGAATTTAGCAGATGCCAGGGTTGCACCCCACCCCAGTACTCTTGCCTGGAAAATCCAATGGACGGAGTAGCCTGGTGGGCTGCAGTCCATGGGGTCGCTAACAGTCGGACAGACTGAGCGACTTCACTTTCACTTTTCTCTTTCATGCATTGGAGAAGGAAATGGCAACCCACTCCAGTGTTCTTGCCTGGAGAATCCCAGGGATGGGGGAGCCTGGTGGGCTGCCATCTATGGGGTCACACAGAGTCGGACACGACTGAAGTGACTTAGCAGCAGCAGCAGGGTTCGGGTTAAGGGTTAAGGTTAGGGTTAAGTAAGGGTTAGGGTTAGTATTAAGGATTAAGGGTTAGGGTTAAGGGTTAGGGTTAAGGTTAAGGGTTAAGGTTAGGGTTGAGGGTTAGGGCTGCCTCACTGACACCCCTCAGTGCATTTGAGTCTTCCTAGACCTGACAGGCGGGCAGCTCCCAACNCGGGTTAAGGGTTAAGGTTAGGGTTAAGTAAGGGTTAGGGTTAGTATTAAGGATTAAGGGTTAGGGTTAAGGGTTAGGGTTAAGGTTAAGGGTTAAGGTTAGGGTTGAGGGTTAGGGCTGCCTCACTGACACCCCTCAGTGCATTTGAGTCTTCCTAGACCTGACAGGCGGGCAGCTCCCAACCTCAAGCATGTGGTCCTTTTCCTTCTCTCCTCTGCCTAAGGGCTTTCCCAGAACCATGAGTGCTGGAGCATGTTCCACCGGAGGCAGTCACAGATCGTGGGCAGAAGGAATAGACAGCCTGGGACCAACGATTAATCAACTCAGGATGGCAGTTCCTGGGTTAAACCTCCAGACTTTCTGGCCTGTTGTTGGACAATTTAAAGTTTCTTTAGCAGAGCTTGAGGGGCTCGAACCCGAGTCCCACCATGGAATCCCACCCACGAGTGCGCCTTGGCTTTTCTCTCCCCTCTGTATCATTTTCCCTCCTTGTAACATCACCTCCCCATAAAAGTGGTTTAAATGGTAGAGCCCTTGAAGGCAAAGATAGGAGCAAAGCCCTGGTCATACATTATCCTTTGACTTCTAATAACAGTGCAATAAAGAGGCACTATTTGTATTTTTAATATTTTACATATGAGACTAACACTCAGAAAGAGTTAGCAACTTACTCTGTTAAACTACTTGAGAGGCAGAGCTAGCCATCTAGAAAATAGAAGAATGGACAGAAACAAAAGTGTGAAAGATCAGTGATACCATAGTTAAATCAATGCCAGGAACTGACTAGCTCCAGACTTCCATTTAAGTGGATATTATAAACCCCTATTTGTTTAAACCATTTTTAGTCATGTTTTTTGGTTACTTGCAACTGAAACCACTGATTGAGAGTAATTGCATATTTACTGTAAATTAAAATCTAATATGCCGTTAAAAAATCTCTTTTTTAGCATAAGGCATTTGCAAAGAAGATCATATGCATTTCCCAGTATCATCTTATGATTTGTATGACTTTTAGCGGAAAATAATTAAGTACAATGAGCAAGCTTGCCTTCTAATTTGCTTTTGCCCCACAAAACAACATTCTCCATACAAAATGCCCGCTTAGAGTTATAGCGTCAAGAAGTGAGAACGTAGAATAGAAACAACCTTGTTGTAACCACTGCCTGATATGAGCATCCCTGCATTTGGGTGTGCTTGTCTCTTGTCTCCCTGAACATGAACTAACCACTGTATGTGTTTAGTCGTTCAGTTGTGTCCGACTCTGCAACCCTGTGGACCCTGCCAGGCTCCTCTGCCAGGCTCCTCTGTCCATGGAACTCTCCAGGCAAGAATACTGGAGTGGGTTGCCATGCCCTCCTCCAGGAGATCTTCCCAACCCAAGGATCAAACCCATGTCTCCTGCCTCTTGGGCATTGCAGGCAGATGTTTTACTGCTGAGCCATCCATTATACTGCACAGCCTATTTCTTTGATACGGATATCTAATACTTTATAAAGTTCTTTCCTTTTGAAGGATTAAAGTCTATTACCTCTCTAGAATCTCATTTGTCAAGCCTGTTTCTGACCCCTAGGGCTAAATATAAGTTTATTAATTCTCCTATATTTTACAAAGATAACTATCTTGCCTTTTCACTGCTAAAAATCAACATACCCTTTCATTCACTCAATAAATATTTGTCATCTATTATGTATCAGGTACTGTTTTAGATATCAAGAATAGAATAGTGAATAAACTGGGCAATGTGCCTGCTTTCTTGGAATGAAATTCTAGTAGAGAGAATAGATGATAAATGAATAAACAAGATAGAAGCGTCTGTTATAAAGACTGAAATCAAAAAGAGAGAGGAATGTTGCAGAGGTTTCCAGGGGAACGTCTTTAGATGAGGCAGGCAAAGAAGTCTGACCCCAAAAGGTAACACATTACCTGAACTCTGAGTGCCAAGAAGTAGCGGGTCATAAGAAGATGTAGAGGAAGAATTTTCCAGGAAGAGAAAAAATATAATGTAAATCCCTTTGTGCGTGCGTGTGTGTATGTGTGTGTGTGTTTCCAAGACCGCTTTAGCTATTTAGGATCTTTTTGTCATTCTACACACATTTTAGGATTTTTTTTTTTCTATTTTTGTGAAAAAAAAATTCACAGAATTTTGATAAGGATTGCACTGAATCTGTAGATTGCTTTAGGCGACACGGACATTTTAACAATGTTAATTCTTCTAATCCATGAGTGCAGAATATCTTTCCGTTTCTTTCTGCCTTCTTCCATTTTTTTTTTTATGCTTGCACTGTATTCCTAATTGTATTTTGCTCCTGGCTGTGCTGGGTCTCGGCTGCTGTTCAGGCTTTTCTCTAGCGGCAGCGAGCAGGGTCTGCCCCCTGGTCATGGTGCCGGGGCTTCTCTCTGCAGTGGCTCTCCCTTGCGTGGAGCGCGGCCTCCAGGGCGTGCTGGCTGCAGTGGCTGCAGCCTGTGGGCTCCTTGGCTCTAGAGCACAGGCGTCGTAGCTGTGGTGCAAGGGCTCACATGCTTGGCTGCAGGCGGCATCTTCCAGGATGAGGGACTGAACCCATGTCTCCTGCGTTGGCAGCTGGATTCTTTACAAATGAGTAACCAAGGAAGCCCTCACCTTCAATTTCTTTCAACCACGTCTTATAGTTAGCAGGTCTTTCACCTCTTTGATTACATTTATGCCTAGATATTCTTTCTGTTGTCATTACAAGTGAGATTATTTCTTTAGTTTTCCTTTCTGCTAGCTCATTGTTAGTAGTGAGAAACAAGGTAGATTTTTGTGTAATGATTTTGTACTCTGTAATTGTACTACACTCATATATTATTTCTAATAGCTATTTGGTGGACCTTTTAGAGTTTTTTGTATATGAAATCATGTCATCTGCATATAGTGAGAGTTTTACTTTTTCCTTTCCAAATTGTTTGCCTTTTATTTCTTTTTCTTGCTTAATTGTTGAATCAGTGGCAAGAGTGGGCATTCTCATCTCACTTCTGACCTCAGAGGAACCTCTTCCAGTTTCTCACCTTAATAATTGAGTGTGATGTCAGCTGTGGGTGTGTCATGTATGGCTTTCGTTATGCTGAGGTACAGTCCTTCTATAACAATTTTACATATTTTATGAAAAATTATACAAGTCTATGAAAAATGTTTTACATAAATGGTGTTGTATCTTGTCAAGTGAACAAAGCTGGAAGTATCACACTCCCTGATTTCAAATTATGCTACAAAGATCTGGTAATGAAAACTGCATGATTCTGGCAGAAAAACAGACACATAGATCAATGGAACAGAACTGAGAGCCCAGAAATGAACTCAGAGATATATGGACAATTAATTTTCAACGAAGGAGCAAAGAACACACAATAGATATAGGATAGTTTCTTCAATAAACCGTGTTGGGAAAACTAGACAGCCACATACAAAAAGAAAACTGAAATTAGATCACTGTCTTACACCATATACAAAATCAGCTCAAGATGGATTTAAAATTTGAATAAAAGACTAGAAATCATAAAACTCCTAGAAGAAAACAGGCCTGTTTTGGATTTGATTTAGTTCAGTTAAGTTCAGTTCATTTCAGTAGCTCAGTCGTGTCCAACTCTGCGACGCCATGAATCGCAGCACACCAGGCCTCCCTGTTCATCACCAACTCCCAGAGTTCACTTAGACTCACGCCCATTGAGTCAGTGATGCCATCCAGCCATCTCATCCTCTATCGTCCCCTTCTCCTCCTGCCCCCAATCCCTCCCAGCATCAGAGTCTTTTCCAATAAGTCAACTCTTCGCATGAGGTGGCCAAAGTACTGGAGTTTCAGCTTTAGCATCATTCCTTCCAAAGAACACCCAAGACTGATGTCCTTTACAATGGACTGGGGTGGGTCTCCTTGCAGTCCAAGGGACTCTCAAGAGTCTTCTCCAACACCACAGTTCAAAAGCATCAATTCTTCGGCACTCAGGCTTCTTCACAGTCCAACTCTCACATCCATACATGACCACTGGAAAAACCATGGCCTTGACTAGATGGACCTTTGCTGGCAAAGTAATGTCTCTGCTTTTGAATATGCTATCAAGGTTGGTCATAACTTTCCTTCCAAGGAGTAAGCGTCTTTAATTTCATGGCTGCAGTCACCATCTGCAGTGATTTTGGAACCCCAAAAAATAAAGTCTAACACTGCTTCCACTGTTTCCCCATCTATTTCACATGAAGTGATGGGACCAGATGCCATCCTTGGTTTTCTGAATGTTGAGCTTTAAGCCAACTTTTTCACTCTCTTCAATTAATATGCATAATTGCATCATCTAACAACAAACCAATACCAGATTAATACTTGTCTCAAGATATTGACTTCCCTAAACTTTCTAAGAGTGTCACCTTACAGATACTACCAAGCTCTAGGTTCAGATTTCTCATCTGTAAAAACAGAAGACCTGATTAGACTACAGATTGTTTTGAAGAGTAAATGAGGACATGCTGCTGCTGCTGTTAAGTTGCTTCAGTCGTGTCCAACTCTGTGCAACCTCATAGATGGCAGCCCACCAGGCTCCCCCGTCCCTGGGATTCTCCAGGCAAGAACACTGGAATGGGTTGCCATTTCCTTCTCTGATGCATGAAAGTGAAAAGTGAAAGTGAAGTTGCTCAGTTGTGTCCGACTCAGTGACTCCATGGACTGCAGACCACCAGGCTCCTCCATCCATGGGATTTTCCAAGCAAGAGTGCTGGAGTTGGGTGCCATTGCCTTTTCCCAAATGAGAACATAGTGATATATAAATGCTTTGTAAATTTCAGAGTGTTATTTACATGGGTACACTTTCCAGTGTCGCATTTTTCCTTCGCTAAACTAAATGTTCTCAGGTCATTCTCTCTTCCTTATATTGCATATTCCATAGCTTCCAGTTTCCTCTTTATCCTGGTCCCTCACTTCAGTGCTTAATATACAATATTTATAGCAATTGTGTAATTCCAAGCATCAGTTTTCTTTCTGTTGGTTCAAATTTGTCTCGAACTTTTACAAAAAGCACGGCAGGACAGCCTACAGTGTCTGAGAGTAAGAACAGAGACCGAAATTAAGGCCACTGGATTCTCTATCGAGTAGCAACATAACCTCTTAGCGGGACCTGCCACATTCTCACTGATCTTGTGGTGAGTTTATCCACTTCTGTGATGGGCATAACAGCTATCAGGATTAACTGGATGAAATGAATGTGAGAAGAAGTCCTGAACTCTAGGGACACAGGTAATGCCAATATTATCCCTGATTCATCCTCTTATGGAATTAGCAAATTGTCTCAGTCATCTGCAAAGAGTGAGAGTTTTACTTCTTCTTTTCCAATTTGGATTCCTTTTATTTCTTTTTCTGCTCTGATTGCTGTGGCCAAAACTTCCAGAACTATGTTGAATAGTAGCGGTGAAAGTGGACATCCTTGTCTTGTTCCTGACTTTAGGGGAAATGCTTTCAATTTTAATGGATCTGAGGGTATTGTGATGCCATAGTGTACCCTTAGCAGTAATTTGTTCACTGAGACCTGGTACAGTGGCCGTGACATTTGAGTGAAGCACCTGGCATACAGTAAGGCATTCTCTCTCCTCTCATAGTGATCTCAGTCACATGGACTGAGAAAAATGAAAAGCAAAAGCTCCAAGTACACATACGCCTTACAAGAAAAGAGCTGATCCTCTGATGGCCTTTTCTCTAAACAAAGCACACTCATAAATGAAAGTACTGTGAACAATTATATGTTTATAGTTACAAGTATATACACTGTATGCAAATTATAGTTATTTATATATATATATATGCTGTTGTATCAGCCTATATCTATCATCTGTTTATCTACCTGCCTATCTAGAGAATGGCATTTATATATAGTCTTCCTAATTCTCAAAACAAATTCATGAGGTAGACAGTATTATCAACATTCTCCATTTCATAAGTCAGACAGAAAAAGATAAATGCCCTTTGACATTGCTTACATGTGGCATCTAAAAAATACAACAAACTAGTAAATATAAAATAAGCAGACTCACAGATATAGAGAACAGTTTAGTGGTTACCAGTGGGAAGGGGAGGGGCAATATAGGCGTGGAGGAGTGGGAGGCATAAACTATCGGGTGTGAAATGGGCTCGAGGATGTGCTCTATAATAAGAGGAATATAGCCAATATTTTGTAATAACTGTAAGTGGAAAGTAACATTTTAAAATTGTGCAAAATTTTTTTTTTAATCCCCATTTCAGACATAAAAATACAGAGGATTAGAACTTTTACACAGTCAGGTTACCTAGCTAAAATTGAGGTCTTAAGATTTGAGCCTGATTTTGTTTGGTTTTAACGTCTGTACTTATTCCATTGCCAAGCATTTGTTTGCTTTTGCCCTATTTCTCTCCTACTACAACTTCCATCAGTATCTCCACCACCATCATCATCATATCATGATTTTTAGCATATGCCTTTTGTTGAGTGTCTACCATGAGCCTCATTTCACTTCCCCTCAAACACTCTGAAACAGCTACTATTACACAGAATAAGGGGATGAATCCTAGAAGAATTCATTTTCTCCTTTCAGATTAATATCCAGCAAATGTAGGTCTTTGATACAAACGAATCCTCATCCATCACAAACCTTTATGCATTGACTAAATAAAAGATATTTTTAAAACTGTGAAAATAGAGACTACTAGATATGTGATAAATTAAATTTTAGGCCTTTGAAATAAAGAAGAAATATATATATATATGAAACCATTCTTCTTAGTTTCAATCAAATTGTGTAAAATGAGCCCTCAGCCAGCTAAGATCAGACTGGACATGAAGTATAGAGAGTATATAAGCTTTAAAAAAGCATAACTTTTCCAAGAGGAGCTAAAAAATATTAATAGAAGACTAAAGAAAAAAAACATGATGAATTTAGGAGATTGCAAATAGTTATGCCAATCTAGATGAAATAAAAGAAAATTTAGAGTCTAAATCCTAGAACACTTGGCAATAGATTTTCAATGTGGCCTGTGAGTGATGGTTTTCATTCCATCCTCTTCCTCTTCTCTTTCTAAAAGTATTTTGCAGAGAAACAACCAAAGATTATAAATTATATTTTAAACCTAGTATCAGAATTTATCTTATGAATAAGATTGCATTTTGTTTAGTAAGACATTCTGGCAGATCTTTTTAACTATGAAAAATAGGTTTCAGATTACATCCCAAAAAGGAAGAAAGTAAGCTGAGGAAAAAAAGTAAAAAACAAGAATGCATTAATAGTAAATTAGTTAGCTCTTACTGTAAACCACAAGTATTTGTAGACACATTATCTGCTTATATGCAATAAAATTCCTTCAATTTTTGTAATCATATGAAGTACATTGTTCCCAGGTGATGCTAGTGGTCAAGAACCTGCTTGCCAATGCAGGAGATGTAAGAGACGCTAGTTCCATCCCTGGGTCGGGAAGATCCCCTGGAGGAGGAAATGGTTCTTGCCTGGTAAATTCCATGGACAGAGGAGTCTGGCAGGCTACAGTCAAAGGGATTGAAAAAAGAGCTGGGCATGACTGAGCACGCATGCACGTGCTATACCATAGGACCGTAGGACTGTCAATGTTGGGGGCTTGAAAACACAAGAGAAGTAGTCATCAAGGGGATATAAAGATCTATGTCCTTAGCCTTTGAGTGTTGCCCAGGATGAATCTCAGAAAAGATATTGGGGCCTTTTTGCCCATACATTTAAATAGCATCTATATCTTTTAATCTAAACAAGGTTCTCTAATTCTCTAGTTAGATGAATAGATAGATGATAGAATATTTTAATTAAAAATAAAGCATTAATCATTATCTCTTGATATATTTAAAATGCTTCCTCATTTATTTCAATTGTTATTTGTTTTTTCCCCATTTTTATTTCTAATATAATATGATATGCAAAACAAATGTCAAATACCAATATGATTACACATTCCTGAATGGTTGGATCACTGAGTTAAAAATTTTCCAGTAAGCAATATTGGCATGTTCCAAAAAAAAAAATCTTGGCAATTAGGTAGTTTTATTCATTTATTCATCACTTCATGGCAAATAGATGGGGAAACAGTGGAAACAGTGACAGACTTTATCTATTTGGGCTCCAAAATCATTGCAGATGGTGATTGCAGCAATGAAATTAAAAGACGCTTGTTCCTTGCAAGAAAAGTTATGACCAACTTAGATAGCATACTAGAAAACAGAGACATTATTTTGCCAACAAACGCCCATCTGGTCAAAGCTACGGTTTTTCCAATAGTCATGTATGGATGTGAGAGGTGGACTATAAAGAAAGCTGAATACTGAAGAACAGATGCTTTTGAACTCTGGAGCTGGAGAAGACTCTTGAGAGTCCCTTGGACAGCAAGGAGATCAAACCAGTCCATCCTAAGGGAAATCAGTCCTGAATATTCATTGGAAGGACTGATGCTGAAGCTGAAACTCCAATCCTTTGGCCACCTGATGCAAAGAACTGACTCATTTGAAAAGACCCTGATGCTGGGAAAGATTGAAGGTGGGAGGAAAAGGGGACAACAGAGGATGAGATGGTTGGATGGACTCAGTGGACATGAGTCTGAGTAAACTCCAGGAGTTGGCGATGGCCAAGGATGCTTGGCGCGCTGCAGTCCATGGGATTGCAAAGAGTCGGATACAACTGANGACCCTGATGCTGGGAAAGATTGAAGGTGGGAGGAAAAGGGGACAACAGAGGATGAGATGGTTGGATGGACTCAGTGGACATGAGTCTGAGTAAACTCCAGGAGTTGGCGATGGCCAAGGATGCTTGGCGCGCTGCAGTCCATGGGATTGCAAAGAGTCGGATACAACTGAGCAACTGAACTGATTCATTTATTCACTTATTCACCATTGCATGAACATTTCTTCAACAAGTCTTCCCAAAAGATATACTAGGCAATAGAGAGGTCAATATTCAATGGAAGCCTGGTAGGTGCTACTTGTCCTAACGGAAGATGATGTGAGTAACGAGATGGAATGTGATTAAAATGGTACTCTATTGGTATTCTCGCCAGGAATTTAGAAACAACCTGTTTTTTCCTGGTTACTGGAAAGGAAATGCACACAGGGCATGGGAAATTCACCCTCACTTATCGTACTGTTTCTGTCTCAAGCCCCAGGTAGGAATCAGTAAGCTCAACTAAGCCGTTTGGTGGCCTTGCTGTGCCTATACCAAGAAGGCCTCCATTGGCTGAACAGAAGTTATTCATAAGGCAAGTTAAGGTATTTTTCCATAATGATGCTGCTAAAACCTCAGGTCTCACTACTATTCTGATACAAAAGACAAAACTGAAGAACATCTGCTGCTCCTGACTCCCTTGCAGGTGCAAGGCAGCCAGAGAGTATATCTTGGGGCTGCAGATGAAGATGGAGGAGCTGTCTGCTCCATCGCTCTTCTGGACGAGACAGCAGACTTGCACTCAGCGGCAAGCTTTCAAGGATAGATACGCCAAGGGGACGGCAGAGTGTGCACTGATGAGAAAGCCTGAATCAGTTCAGCAAACCTCAGGGTCTTGATCTCTCAGTGTGTGTATAAAAGCAATACTGCAGAGCAGAAGAGGAGAACTAGTCATGCCTAGTCTAGACCACAGGACATTCACTAACCTAATTCGTTGCTGCTGTTCAGCCTAATCTGGACCACAGGACATTCACTAACCTAACGTTGTTACTGTTCAGCCTAATCTGGACCACAGGACATTCACTAATCTAACTTGTTCTTGTTGTTCAGTGGCTAAGTCGTGTCCGACTCTACCAACCTAAAGACACCCCTGAAGTGCTACTGCCAGTCTGGGCTCTGGGATGTGCCCCTTAGAGGTGGGAAGAAGAGGCTTGATTTCTGTGGAGGCCACATGAATATATACAAACAACATTGGGCTGGAAGAATAAGAGAGACNGCAGGCTGCCATGTCATCATATCGCTCAGCCTGCTCGGCCAGTTTGGCCTTCTGTACCAGCTCATTTATATCCATGACGGGATGTTCTGTGTCCAAAGTGGGTGGCAGCAGATGGGCAAGACTTTGACGGGACATATTTTATACATGCTTTATAGGTTTTCATGCTTAGAGAACAAAGTTCTATGCTGGGAGATCTAAGTTCCTTCCCTGTTCAGTGGATTATCATGTAGAGGATCAGATTATATGCTTAGAAAGGTAAAATTGGACCTAAATCATGTTATATGCTTGGAGAGGTAATACTAGACCTAAAAAAACCTAAATCAATGCTTGAAAGTCCATATTTCATATAGGAGTGTCAGGTTCTATGCTTGGAGATTGAGATTCCAAACGTGGATTTTCTGTTTCCAACCTTGGAGAACAGGTTCCATGTCTTACATTTTTAAGAGAATCAACTTCTCATTTCCTAAATTCTAGAAGTACTATTTCTTAAAATTAATCTGCCTTGTAGCATGTCTGAAGTCAAGGTGTTGTAGTCGCTCACTTTTCTACTTCCTCTTTCAGAATTGCTATCCTCCATTTTATTAAAAATGAATGAATGAAAAAAATGAATGGTGAACACTCTTACTGAACTTAATTGTAGTACCTTGTCCTGGGGTGAAATAACCTCCAGGGTAGTGATNAACTGAACTGAACTGAACTGAACTGAATCAATCTTGTAAGTTTTTGCACAGCAAAGGAAACCATAAACAAAATGAAAAGACAACCTACATAATGGGACAAAATATTTGTAAATGATGGAACCAATCTATACAGACAGCTTATACAACTCAATATAAAAAGAAAAAAATGGGAAGAAGCCCTAAATAGACATTTCTCAAAAGGACATAGAGATAGCCAACATCACTGTTACGTTAAAGATGCTCAGTGTTGCTAACTACTAGAGAAATACAAGTCAAAATTACAAGAGGTATCACCTCATACTGGTCAGAATGGCCACCATCAGAAAGTCTGCTGCTACTGCTACGTCGCTTCAGTCGTGTCCGACTCTGTGCGACCCCAGAGATGGCAGCCTACCAGGCTCTTCTGTCCCTGGGATTCTCCAGGCAAGAACACCAGAGTGGGTTGCCAATTCCTTCTCCAATGCATGAGAGTGAAAAGTGAAAGTGAAGTTGCTCAGTCGTATCCGACTTCGCGATCCCATGGACTGAGCCCACCAGGCTCCTCCATCCATGGGATTTTCCAAGCAAGAATACTGGAGTGGGGTGCCATTGCCTTCTCCATCAAAAAGTCTATAAATAATAAATGCTGGATAGAGTGTGAAGAAAAGGGTACCCCTCTATACTGTTGGTGGGAATGTAAATTGGTAGACACTATGGAGAACAGCTGGAGAAGGCAATGGCACCCCACTCCAGTACTCTTGCCTGGAAAATCCCATGGATGGAGGAGCCTGGCAGGCTGCAGTCCATGGGGTTACTAAGAGTTGGACACGACTGAGTGACTTCACTTTCACTTTTCACTTTCATGCATTGGAGAAGGAAATGGCAGCCAACTCCAGTGTTCTTGCCTGGAGGATCCCAGGGACGGGGGAGCCTGATGGGCTGCTGTCTCTGGGGTCGCATAGAGTCGGACGCGACTGAAGCGACTTAGCAGGAGCAGCAGCATGGAGAGCAGCATGGAAGTTCCTTAACAAATTAAACATGTTACAATATGATTCACCAATTCCACTCCTCAGCATATATCCAGAAAGGAGGAAAACTCTTACTTGAAAAGATACATGCAGCCCAATGTTCATAGCAGTGCTCTTTACAATAGCCAAGACATTGAAGCAATTTAAATGTCCATCAACAGATGAATAAAGAACATATGATACATATATACAATGGACTATTACTCACTTATAAGAAAGAATAAAATAATGCCATTTGCAGCAACATGGATAGACCTAGAGATGATCATATTAAGTGAAGTAAATCAAAGACAAATATATAATATCACTTATATGTGGAATCTAAAAATATGATACAAATGAACTTATTTACAAAACAGAAACTGACTCACAGACACAGAAAACAAACTTCTGGTTTCTGAAGGGGAAAGGGGAGGGAGAGGGCTACATTAGGAATTTGGGATTAACAAATATACACTATTGTATGTAAAACAGATAGCCAACAAAGACCTTCTATAAAGTAGAGGGAACTATATTCAATATCTTGTAATAACCTGTAATGGAAAAGAATCTGAAAAAAATATCTACATATGTATAATTGAATCACTTGGCTGTACAGCTGAAATTAACACAATATTGTACATAAATTATACTTCAATAAAAAGCAAAAATGAGTAAGTATTATGTATGGAGTCACCAGTCCCTTGCTTCTTATAAATGATTAATTAGATATGCAGATACTTTGCATACCTCTATAAACTGTTCCCACTGTGGACTCTCAGTACTGCTTACTACAGGAAATAGAGTTATTAGTGTCTTCAGCATCTTTCTTCTTATCAGAGAGTCAGTTCTAGAAATCTCAGGACCAGTTCAGAAAACTCATCCTTAAAATTCTGTTTTTCTAGAAAACACTTGATTTTAAAATCTGTATTAGGGTTGTCCAGAGAAACAGAACCATAAAATGGAATTTTATCAGATATACATACATAACATAGATGTATATGAGATTTATTATGGGGAATTGGCTGATGCAATTATGGAGGTTTAGTCCCATGATTGGCCATCTGCAATTTAGAGATCCAGAAAAGTAAGTGGCATAATTCAGTCTGAGTCTAAAGGTCCAAGAACCAAGGAGCCAAAGATGTAAATCCCAATCTGAGGACAGGAGAAGAGATAAAAATTCCCATTTCAAGCAGTGAGTTGAGGAGAAAGGGATGACTTCCTCTTTCTTCACTTTTTATTGTATTTAGGCCCTCAACAGATTGGATGATGCCACTCACATTAGGGAGGGCAGTCTGCTTGACTAAATTCATGGATTCATCTAGAGATAACCTCGGAGACATATCCAGAAGTAATGTTTGATCTGGGCACTCTGCAGCCAGACAGGTTAACATAAAAAATTAACCATCATGTGTTCTGTATACATAAAGTGCCAAATTCAGTGCTAGTAGTGCAGGCTCCATGCTCAGAGGTTGAGATTCCAGACTTGAAAAGTTAAGATTCAAGGCCTAGATGACCAGGTTCAATACCTGGGAGGCTAGATGACATTCAAGTTCTACCTGAATGCCACAGAAAGCTATAGAGGTTATAGAGGGAATGATATCGCACAGTTTAGTAATTTATGGTGGGCTTCCCTGAAAGCTCAGTTGGTAAAGAATCCACCTACAATGCAGGAGACCCCAGTTTCATTCCTGGGTTGAGAAGATCCTCTGGAGAAGGGATAGGCTACTCACTCCAGTATTCTGGCCTGGAGAATTCCACAGACTGTATAGTCAGTCCATGGGGTCACAAAGGGCTGAATATGGCTGAGTGACTTTCACTTTTCACCTTAGTCATTTTGGGCATGCTTGAAAGGCCTCCTTCCATGTCCACACGGCCTGATGCAGAACATAGGAGCTTTGATCCTCTATCTAGTGTGCCAGGTTACAGGCCTAGTAGGACAGTTTTTATGTGTGGAGAAACAAACTTTATGACTGAAATACCAGATTCCATGTCTGGAATTCCAGCCTCCAGACTTGAATGGCCATGTTCCGTGTTTGGACATTGAAATTCATACATGGAGTGCAAGGTTTCATATCATGCTTGGAGGCTGAGATTCCACATATGGAATGCCAGGTTCTAGTTTTGTGAGTGGAGAGTCAAATAACTACTTTGAGATTTACGTTTCCACAGTCCAAAATTCAGGGTGTTTTTTTTTTTTTTTTCACATTTTAGGCTTACTTACTTATTTAGAGAACCAAATTCTACTTCTACAGATCAGTTCTTATGAATATAAGACCTTGTATCCTTGTAACCTACCTAAAATTCTGGGTTCCATACTTGTCATGGAAGGTTCCAAACCAGGGTGACTAAGTTCCATGCTCAGTGGGCCAGATGACTTGCCTCGAGGTTCAGGTTCTAACCTAGAAGGCCAGGTTCCAAGCTTGGAGAGAGTACTTTCACATAGGCTTCCATGAAATGACTGTAAGGCCTAATTCCATGCCTAAAGGGTCAGGATCCACATATAAAAATAGAGGTTCCAACCCCCAGAGTGCCCGATTTTACAAGTAGAGTGGCAGGCTCACACCTGGAGAGAGTCTTCAGGGAGAATTCAGAACCCACGTTGGAGGGCCAGGTTCCATGTTTGAAGGGCACACTCTATACCAGGAGGGCACTTGTTCATGCTTAGATGTTTAGGTTCCAGGCCTGGAGGCCCAAGTTCCGTGTCAGTAGGCTTGGGTCTTGTGGACCAACACCATGTATGACTGGACAGGCAGACTTAACCTCTCAGTTGGTAAAGAATCTGCCTGCAATGCACAAGACTTGGGTTCGATTCCTGGGTCAGGAAGGTACCCTGGAGAAGGAAATGGCCACCTACTCCAGGGTTCTTGCCTGGAGAATCCCACAGACAGAGGAGCCTGGCAGGCTACAGTCCATGGGATCGCAAGAGTCAGATAACAACGTAGTGACTAAACCACCACCTCCACACATTAATTAATACTTGCAATTCGAGATTTCATACACTGACTGTTTTGTTCCATGCTTTGGGGACTATTCCATGTTTAGAGATTGAGATTCCTTTCATGGAACATCAGGTTCTATTTTGGGATACTGTGATTCTGTACTTAGCATGCCAACTTCCATGCCATGCCTGGGTGACCAGGTTCCATGTCTTAGGCAGCCAACTTCTACGACTGAAACACTGGACTTAATGTCTGGAGTGCCACGTTCTGTACTGGAAGACTGAGATTCCACCTATTGTATGCCATTCCACTTCTATACATTTTAGGGATAGAGTCCTATGTGGGGCACCAGGATCCATGTTTGCAGGGCCAGGATCCATCCTGGAAAGTGATATTCCATACATGGAGCACCAGCTTCCATGCTTGGATATTGGGACCCACATACATTGGATTTTATGCCTGGAGAAGCAGGATTCACACCTGGAGAGATATTCCATGTTTGGAGAGCTTAATCCCATAGTTGGAAAGCCATGTTCCATGTTTGAAGGACATATTTTTTTCCATTCATAAAACTTTTATTCCACTTACATGAATTTAATACACATGTTCTTAATAATTATGCTTGGATTGTTCATGAAAATCTCACAAGACATTAAAAAAGCTGGCCATCATCTCAAGTTATTTCCCTGTTAACTATTTTTATAGCACATGCATGTTAGGCAAGTATTAAAAAAAAAAAAAACCTACAAAGGCAAAAAAAAAATCTTAAAAAGACAGTTAAATACATGGCTTTTTGTGTTTTGTTTCACTGCTGCTCTTGATATACATGAAGTAACAGATATCAAGCAAGTTACTTTTACTCCATCTTTGCTTGTACATTTGTTCTTAGGTTGCTGATATATTTAAATGCAAATAAAGAGTATAGCAAAAATAATGAAAGCGAATAGCAGGTAACTCTACAAATAATGGAACGTGGATGGTTTCTGCCCTTATCCAGAGTAAACTGGGTCACAACCAAAGGAACACTTCCGTAGCTATAGTCAATGGTATGCACACTGAAACTGAGTATTCCACACACAATACATAGTTTACCGTGCAATATCCACGGGATATTCCCTTCTACTGTAGCCTTGTGAGTGCTCCAAACCTAAAGTGCCCACACCTACACCTGGGACTGGAACCAATTAGCCCTTTTATTCTCCACCAGGACAAACCAATATATAGGCAGTTTTCTTTGCTTAGACATGGAAGCAGTTTTAACACTGGCCCTTGTGAAGCCACAATGTACCAAAAGTACTGTGCCAAATATTTATAACTTGTATAAAAATTCCACATCCCCATATTGACCACTTCAAGATGAAAACAGGTAACTCCCTAAATGTTAACTGGCTCTATTCCCTTAATATTAAACATAAAAATCACATGGGAAATTCATATAGAAGTAGCATAAACCTGTCATAAATCATAAACAAAAAACTATTTTTGGGACAGCACAGATGACAAATGGTCCACTGTGTAAATTTCAGAATGAGGCAGACAGTGTTAGAAGTCCGGTTATTTTTCCCCTCCTTCTCCTGCTTCAGCTTTGTCTCCTTGGTATCCGATGTCCACCATGTCAAGTTGTCTCCCAGTAGCTGCACTATTAGCGTGCCATCTTTGTATCACTCTTCACTCAATGCATCAAGTTCAGCAATGGCTTCACCAAAGGCTGTCTTTCCAAGAAAGCAGACTTTCTCAGGAAGTTGAAAATCTCATCATACAGAATAGAAAAGTTAAGGGCCAGACCCAATCTGATAGGATGTGTTGGTTGCATTTTCTTTTAGCTGATTTCAAAAGCTTCTCGGTGACTGATCTTGCTGTGACTGATCCACAATCCCTTTCTTGTCATCACCAGCAGCAACCTCAACCAAGGAATGGTAGTAGTCTTGTTTCATTTTCAAACAGAAGACTTTGCTCTCTGCTTGTGAAGCATTGGGGATCAAGAACTCTTCCAATAAAAACAAAAGTAAACAAATGGGACCTAATTAAATGGCAACCTACTCCAGTACTCTTGCCTGGAAAATCCCAAGGACAGAGGAGCCTGGTAGGCTACAGTCCACAGGGTCACAAAGAGTTGGACACGACTGAGGAACTTCACTAAATTTAAGAGCTTTTGCACAGCGAAGGAAGCTATAAGCAAGATGAAAAAACAGTCCTGAGAATGGGAGAAAATAATAGCAAACAAAACAACTGACAAATAATTAATCTCCAAAATATACAAGCAGCTCATGCAGCTCAGTACCAGAAAAAACAANCAGGGTCACAAAGAGTCGGACACGACTGAGGAACTTCACTAAATTTAAGAGCTTTTGCACAGCGAAGGAAGCTATAAGCAAGATGAAAAAACAGTCCTGAGAATGGGAGAAAATAATAGCAAACAAAACAACTGACAAATAATTAATCTCCAAAATATACAAGCAGCTCATGCAGCTCAGTACCAGAAAAAACAACCCAATCAAAAAGTAGGCAAAAGACCTAAACAGACATTAATCCAAAGAGAACATACAGATGCTAATAAACACAGGAAAAGATGCTCAACATCACTCATTAGAGAAATGCAAATCAAAACCACAATATGGTTATCATCCCACATCGGTTAGAATGCCCATCATCAAAAAAAATCTATAAATAAGAAATGCTAGAGAAGGTGTGGAGAAAAGGGAACCCTCTTACACTGTTGGTGGGAATGCAAACTGGTCCAGATGCTATGGAGAACAGTGTAGAGATTTCCTTAAAAACTGGGAATAGAACTGCCATATAACCCAACAATCACACTGCTGGGTGTACACCCCAAGGAAACCAGAATTGAAAGAGACACATGAACCCCAGTGTTCACTGCAGCACTATATACAATAGCTAGGACATGGAAGCAACCTAGATGTCCATCCACAGATGAGGGATATGAAAGCTGTAGCCCATATATACAATGGAAGATTACTCAGCTATAAAAAGAAACACATTTGAGTCAGTTCTAATGATGTGAATGAACCTAGAGCCTATTACAAAGTGAAGTAAATCAGAAAGAGAAAGACAAATACTGTATATTAACGCATATATATCGGAGAAGGCAATGGCACCCCCACTCCAGCACTCTTGCCTAGAAAATCCCGTGGACGGAGGAGCCTGGGGGGCTGCAGTCCATGGGGTCGCTAAGAGTTGGGCACGACTGAGCGACTTCACTTTCTCAGAGGAGAGAGCAACGCCCTAGGTCCCGCCCAGTCACACACAGTCCCCCACCCCACCACAGCACACCTCCCTCTGCCTGGAAAAGGTGCACACGCACACGGGCAGGGCCTTTGAGACTTGGAAGAGCTACCTACCTACCTACCTCTCTGGGCCCCTATCCATCCCTGCCTCCCCCTCCCCAGGAAGGGCAAGGGGACTATCGAGGTCATGGGGTGGAGGTTCCCAGAGGGGCATGGTGCCAAGCATGGCACTGAGATTACAGTGATTATGAGCACACATCCAGGGCAGAAGCCAGCATGGCAGCTCCCAAGGCCTCCAGGCTTGGCCCGCACCCCTCTCCCGGGGGGCAGTGACCTTGGGGGCAAGCAAGCTGGCTTCTGGCTGGCACCCATGAGACCAGGGAACTGGGCACTAGGCAGAGAGGACTGCTCTGGGCTCTGGGTCAGAGCTGGGAGGGAACAGAGAGGCAGCGTGTGTGTTTGTGTGTGTGCACACGTCAGGCATGGAGTGTGTGGCATCAACGGGAACACACGTGAGTGCAGGGCACATTGTGTGCCACATCTGTGGTGCCTGCTCTGTGAGCAGTGGGGTGAAGGAAGGGGCGTCTGCACTGCGCATCATGATTGTGGAAGTCCATGTGGTTGTCGCACTGCTGGGCACACACGCCGGTGCCGGGATGCAGCAGGCTGGGATGTCTGTGGGCACGTGTGTTGTGACAGCAGCACGCATTTGTGATGTCCTAAATACTCGTGCTGCAGTGGTGAGAAGCCTAAGTGTGTGCTGTGACACACTGGTGGCGTGGTGAGAGGATCTGAGATTCTGAGGAGTGTGTGGTATGCTGTGATGCCTGTGGTTGTGAATGTGGGGCAGTGGGTGCCTACGTACCGAGGGGTTGTGCCTGTGGTGTGTTGTGTCTGGGGTGCGTTATCACATAGGACAGGCTGGATGAAGGGTGGGCTATGGGCTGTGTGGTGTGGCTGTGTACCGAGTGTGTCTGCTTGAGCATGGGGTGGTCCGTGGTATGCCGTGTGAACAGTAGTGTGTGTGTGTGTGTGTGTGTGTGTGTGTGTGTGTGTGTGTATCTACAGGAGACGTGCTCACACGAGCCCAGGCGGGGAGCAGGCGGAGAACAGACATCTTACGGGAGCCACAGGAACGTGCCAGTCTGGCAGGGCCTGCTGGGCCACCTTCCTCCAGATACCCTGGCAGGAATCCTGCAGGTCAAAGCCAGTGCCCTCCTCCCCCAACACAGCGCAGCCCTGAATGAGTCAGCCAGCAGCCCCAGCCCGAGGACGGGCCTGGCATCCCCAGTGGGGCAGTGCCAGGCTGGTGGTGCCCCCACACTCTCTCCTCTGCCTCCTAGAGGGGCCAGCGTGAGAGAGAGGCCAAGGAGAAGGGCTGTATCCCAGCCCGCACCCAGGGGCCTCCACCTCAGACAGCAGGGAGAACTCACCAGCTGGAGGATGTCCTCGTCCTTGGGCATGATGGAGAGTTCCAGAGTGTCATCGCTACGGAGACAGGGCAGGGGGTCAGGCCAGGCTGAGGCAACAGGGTCTGGGAGAACAGGGATCCTGGTCGCCAGGGCACCACCAGGGCCGAGGGGGAGGGTGTGGAGGGACTCGGGGAGTGGACTGGGGGCTCTGATGGGAGAAGGGAGGCAAGGACGCTCACCTATTCTGGATCAGAGCTATGACCTGGGAGTAGGTCTTCCCAATGACGCTCTCCCCATTCACCTTCACCAGACGGTCTCCTGGGGACCAGGGGCAGGGCCACAGGTGAGCAGGTCAAAGGGTGTCAGTAGCCCCACCTGAGACCCCCTGCATCACATACGGATGACAATCAGCCAGGTAACTGGGACAGCTCACCTGTGCGAAGGCCCGCCCTATGGGCAGGGCCATCATCCTTCACATTCTTGACAAAGATGGTGTCCATGGGCTCCAGGCGGTGCCGGGGGGAGGGTCCTGCTGAGCATCAGTCAGGTTAGCTGGGGATGGCTACTGAAGGTCACACCCATGCACAGCTACACATACGGGGGACACACACTCAGAGAATGAGCACACTCACACGGACACAAAACAGAGCCACACATCCACAGGGACACAGACACACAGGATCAGACAAAACGCACTGCGGGAGGATGAAAATTACACGGACACATGGAGTCACTCCTTGAATGGCTCCGGTGTCCTAGCACCATGCTGGAAAGGAGACCTCAGAGGAAGGACAGACGTGGCCCCTGCCCTTCCCGAGCTCACTGTCTAGTGGGGCAGACAGACAGGCACGCACACACATACACACACAAACACCACAAGACAAAAGAAGGGTGCCGTAAAAGTCCAGTAGGGAGAGACACCTGCACGCTCAGAGTGTCCACATCCAGACCCGGGGAGAGCTGAGCAAGGCCCTGAGGCTCACAGCCACCCTGACCTCCCACCCCACTCCCTTTCCCAGGGTCAGGGATGCAGAGGCCCGCAGTCCCAGGACTGGCACTCGCTCCTTGATGACATCACGCTACATCCCAGCATTACTCCTCTGCTAAGTGCTGTATCCATCAGAGAAACAGGCCTGCACTAGGCCGGGTGGCTCCTCCCCGATCACAGGCCTCTGCAGTGGGGATTCAGAAAGACAGAGTCCCCACGCGCGGCCAGTAGAAGCCTCAGCAGTGGACTGCCTGTTCAAGGAGTTCTGCCTTGAACACCCTGGGAAGCCATTTGGGAGAGCAAGGGTGACAGCAAGGGGAGGAAACAGAAGGACCTCAGGGCCACCCTTACACCCCGAGAACCCTAGTGTCTCCGCCCCCAAGGACAGGCCTCCATCAGCCTTCCCACCCTCAGGGCCCTGCAGGTCCTGCCTGAGCCTCCATCTAGGCTGGGAGTAGCTCTAGGGCAGGGGCCAGGGCTTAGAAACCCATCTGCTCCCCAGAACACCACCCCCAGTGTGAAATGGACAGGTCCGAGGAAGACAAATGTGGAGGACAGAGAGGGAGCAGAGAGTAAGCATATGTGCAAGCGGATACACAGCAAAGAGCAGACAGGGGCCGCAGTCAAGGGCGAGGGCGCAGCAGAATCCACGCCGACCTGCCAGAGAGGGCCAGACACAGAGCGGGACCCCAGCCCAGCCCAGCCCAGCCCACTCCTTACCTCCTCCTCGGCCTCCATTCTCTTCCTCCTGCAGGGGACAGAGGGGGGTGTGGGCCCTCAGCAGCACAAGGGGAGGCCCAGCTTCACCGGGGTGGGCCCCTTCAAGCTCCCCCACCCATCAGCTTCCCCTCTTATCATCCTTCAACTAGCCTAGAAGCCAGAGGGGGAGGGAAGGGTGTCCACGGGGAGGTCACGTTCCAGGCAATGTCCCCCAGTCACAGGAGCCCTCTCTCATGCCTGCTAGTCCTACCACATCAGCCCATCTGAAAGCCCCCAACCCAATGGGGGACTCAGGACCCCTTCCCTTGGAGAGCTCAAAGCCCATTGGAGGAGGGGTCAAACCCACTGACACACAGACAGGACCCAGGCGGACACAGATAAGCAGGCATGACAAGTGCAAACAGTGGCTATCAGCTCTCAGAGAATGGGGAGGAGAGGCCTGATTAAGGCCTCTGGGAGGGGGCGGTTTAAGGCAAGCTTCAGGCCGGCTGAAAGAAGGCATTAGGGTGAGGTGAGCCGAGTACGCAGGCACTCAGTGGCAGAAATAGGACTGGGTCAGCTGAGCTGAAGCAGAAAGAGTGTCAACACCAGCAACTGACAGGAGTCAGACTCAAGCTTTCAGGTCCTGATGCTGGGAAAGACTGAAAGTAGGAGGAGAAGGGGATGACAGAGGATGAGATGGTTGGATGGCATCACTGACGCAATAGACATGAGTCTGAGTAGGCTCTGAGAGTTGGTGATGGAAAGGGAAGCCTGGCAGGCTGCAGTCCATGCAAAGAGTTGGACACAACTGAGTGACTGAACTGAACTGAACTGATAGTATAGAAGTAAGGTGTCCTAAATTCACGTATACTGTGGAGTGAAGTGGCAGGAGTGACATCAAATCTTGTTTGATGATTTTATATCTCCTGATTACTGTCGAGGCAAGCCTTATTATAAAAGAGTTCTGTGAGATCAAAGCAGAAAGGGTCAAAATATTGAGCTTAGCAGAGCCATTTCATCTAGGCAACAAACTCATGGTGACGCAAGACTGTGCCTTATTCACCCAGCCTCCTTCCCCCTCTCCCTTCTTTCCTCCACGCCTTCTTCTCTTCCTTCCTCTCCTTCTATCTTCTTATGCAGTTTAGCATTAAGATATCAAGATTTGTAAAATTTATGTTGGAGAACATCCACATATCAGTTGAGAACTTTGCATTATTTCAAAGAGGAGATGAGCAATCCCATGTTTATTTCCAACAGATCAACATTAAAACTTCATTAGGAAAATATATTGAAAGTAAGTAGAGGCACTTCCATATTTCCTTAAATATTCATTCAAACACTTAGAAGAAACATTTCATTCATTTTGGCCAAAAGATTATTGATATCATAAACTTATATTTAGTTTTTACTGGGGTGTAATCTCCTGCTGTTCCTCATTAACCACTATCCCAGTTAGTCATTTGTATTATGTACTTACTAGATTTATATTAACTTAATGGAGATATATTGTGAACCCAACTGTAAATAATGCACTTAAAATCATGATTACTGTGTCTTTTGTAAGCATCACACTTACTAGTAGCTCAGTCCCTTCTTTTCCTTTTGCTATTTATTCCCACAAGGTAGATTAACCTGCATGGAACATTTACTTATAGAGAACAAAATGTTCCTAAAATGTAATTAGTATGTAATGACCTGAACACTTTAGAAAACCAACTTCGTTAAATTAATTTTGTTGCTCTTGTTCAGTTGTGTCCAACACTTTGCGACCCCATGGACTGCAGCTCGCCAGGCTTCCCTGGCCTCCACCATCCCCCAGAGCTTGCTCAAACTCATGTCCATTGAGTCAGTGTTGCCATCCAACCATCTCATCCTCTGTCACCCCCTTTCCTCCTGCCTTCAATCTTTCCCAGCATCAGGGTCTTTTCAAATGAGTCAGTTCTCACCATGTGGCCAAAGTATTGGAGCTTCAGTGTCAGCATCAATTTTTCCAATGAATGTTCAGGATTGATTTCCTTTAGGGTGGACTGGTTTGATCTCTTTGCAGTCCAAAGGACTCTCAAGAGTCTTCTCCAACACTGCAGTTCAAAAGCGTCAGTTCTTCGGTGCTCAGCCTTCTTTATAGTCCAACTCTCACAACCATACATGACTACTGGAAAAACCATAGTTTTGACTAGACGGACCTTGGTCAGCAAAGTAATGTCTCTGCTTTTAAAATTTATCTTGGAAGTACATAAATTAAAATCTTTAAAGATCATTATTTAAAGAATATTACTAGAACATTTGCATAACCTCAAGAAGAGATAAGCAGAAAACCAAATTTAGAATCAAAGTAGCCAGAACCAATCCAAATGTCTCTGTCACTGGACAGGCTGAAAGCTGGGTGGGAACACTGTGCCAAGCCCCTGTCTCTACTTGGTCTAGAAGCTGGATGTCTCTCTGCCACCATCTGAATGAATTCTACCACAGCCTCATCTTTCTGACAGTGTCATCCACACTGAGATCATGTGTGAGGACACTGATGGGAGGAGCCTGGGCCATAGCCTCGCCCTCTGGCTTCAGGGGAAGCTGGGAAAAGGTGGCCATTTACAAAAGGCAGTCTCACTAGATGGATGGGGAAGGCAATGGCACCCCACCCCAGTACTCTTGCCTGGAAAATCCAATGGACGGAGTAGCCTGGTGGGCTGCAGTCCATGGGGTCGCTAACAGTCGGACAGACTGAGCGACTTCACTTTCACTTTTCTCTTTCATGCATTGGAGAAGGAAATGGCAACCCACTCCAGTATTCTTGCCTGGAGAATCCCAGGGATGGGGGAGCCTGGTGGGCTGCCGTCTATGGGGTCACACAGAGTCGGACACGACTGAAGTGATTTAGCAGCAGCAGCAGCACTAGATGGAAGAGCTGCCAAATGTAGTGAGTGTTCAAAGCATCTAGATGGCTAAAAGGAATGAGAAGTGCTACTACACAAAGTTAGGTAGTAATGACATGATTTTTAAATACAAATATTTGGTTTAAATCACCATGTGATCAAGGATTGCATTATAATGTTCATTTCACTATAATCGTCTTTATAACACAGACAATTTCCTGCTTTTCCCCATTAACAATCAATGCCGGCTTCTTGATTTACTTTACATTAATTGAATGAAAAGGAAAGATTAGATAATAAGTACGTCTTTAAAAGACATGTCTGTGTGTTGGTGTGGGGTTTGCATTCTAAAGTGGACACTGAACTTCTCTAAAGTAGACATTGAACTTCAAGGCTTGATGTGTTATTCTTTCATTTTGCTTCTGAGAAATGGATATACTTTAATAGAATTCCTTTTCAAAAAAAACTTTTTATTGAAGTACAGTTGATTTACCATGTTGTGTTAATTTCAGGTGTGCAAAAAAGTGATTCAATTATATGTATATACACATATATATATATTATTTTTCAGATTCTTTTCCGCTATAGGTATTATAATATATTTAATATGGTTCCCTATGCTATATTTTTAAATAAGTCCATATGCATCGTTTTTTAGATTCTACATATAAGTTTTATCATACCTTGTCTGTCTTTGGCTTACTGATAGTCTCTAGGTCCATCCATATGGCTGCAAATGGCGTTAGTTCATTCTTTTTTATGGCTAAGTAACATTCTATTGAACATATGTGTCACATGTTCTTTATCTTTTCATATGTTGATGTACATTTAGGTTGCTTCCATGTCTTGGCTGTTGTAAAGAGTACTATGACCATTGGGATTCATGTATCTTTTCATATTAGAATTTTCATCTTTTCTGGATATATGCTGAGGAGTTGGATTGCTGGATTATACGGTAACTCTGTTTTTATTTTGTTAAGGAGCTTTCATGCTATTCCCCATAGCAGAGAATAGTACATACAGCAATTTAAATTCCCTCCAGCAGAGTATGAGGGTTCCCTTTTCTCTATACACTTATCATTAGTAGACTTTTTGATGATGGCCATCTCAACCAGTATGAAGTGATACCTCATTGTAGTTTTGATTTGCATTTCTCTAACAAGATTGCCGGGAGAAATATCAATAACCTCAGATATGCAGATGACACCACCCTTATGGCAGAAAGTGAAGAGGAACTAAAAAGCCTCTTGATGAAAGTGAAAGAGGAGAGTGAAAATTTTGGCTTAAAGCTCAACATTCAGAAAACGAAGATCATGGCATCCGCTCCCATCACTTCATGGGAAATAGATGGGGAAACAGTGGAAACAGTGTCAGACTTTATTTTTTGGAGCTCCAAAATCACTGCAGATGGTGATTGCAGCCATGAAATTAAAAGATGTTTACTCCTTGGAAGAAAAGTTATTACCAACCTAGATAGTATATTCAAAAGCAGAGACATTATTTTGATGACTAATGTCCATCTAGNGAGCTCCAAAATCACTGCAGATGGTGATTGCAGCCCTGAAATTAAAAGATGTTTACTCCTTGGAAGAAAAGTTATTACCAACCTAGATAGTATATTCAAAAGCAGAGACATTATTTTGATGACTAATGTCCATCTAGTCAAGGTTATAGTTTTTCCTGTGGTCATGTATGGATGTGAAAGTTGGACTGTGAAGAAGGCAGAGTGCCAAAGAATTGATGCTTTTGAACTGTGGTGTTGGAGAAGACTCTTGAGAGTCCCTTGGACTGCAAGGAGATCCAACCAGTCCATTCTGAAGGAGATCAGCCCTGAGATTTCTTTGGAAGGAATGATGCTAAAGCTGAAACTCTAATATTTTGGCCACCTCATGGGAAGAGTTGACTCATTGGAAATGACTCTGATGCTGGGAGGGATTGGCAGGAGGAGAAGGGGACGACAGAGGATGACGTGGCTGGATGGCATCACTGACTCGATGGACGTGAGTCTGAATGAACTCCGGGAGTTGGTGATGGACAGGGAGGCCTGGCGTGCTGCAATTCACAGGGTCGCAAAGAGTCGGACACGACTGAGCGACTGAACTGAACTGAACTGAACAATTAGTAGGAGAAGGCAATGGCATCCCACTCCAGTACTCTTGCCTGGAAAATCCTATGAATGGAGGAGCCTAGTGGGCTGCCGTCTCTGGGGTCGCACAGAGTCGGACAAGACTGAAGTGACTTCGCAGCAGCAGCAGCAGCAACAATTAATGATGTTGAGCAGATTTTCACGTGCCTGTTTGCTTCTTTGGAGGAATGTTTATTTAGGTCCCTACTTTGTAATCGTTTGTTTAAATGTTTAATCTACCTATTTGTTTGGGGCTACATTTGGCCTGTGTTGCTGTGCATGGGTTTCCTCTCCTTGCAGAGAGCAGGTGCTACTTCTTGTTGCAGTGCACGGGCCTCTTGTTGCGGCGGTTTCTCCTGTTACAGGACACGGGCTCCGGAGAAGGGACTTCAGTAGCTGTGGGGCATGGACTCAGTTGTCCCATGGCATGTGAAATCTTCCTGGACCAAGGATTGAACCCATGTCCCCTGCATTTGGTAGGCAGATTCTTAACCACTGAACCACCAGGGAAGTCCTGAGTTGCTTGTTTTCTGATGTTGAGCCACTTTCACAGAATTTTAAAAAGTGAAGTAGATGCCAATCCCACTTTAAGGATGGAAGGCCTTGTGACAACATGATGTCAGGCATCACGAGACACTAGTTTAGGAAACATTGCTTTACTCTTCTCTGGGAAGGACTTGAATCTCAACTTCCTGTGGCTTCCTGAGTCAGCTTCTGATACAATCACAACTGGACTGAAAATGGCTACACAGACTTGCCCTGCTGCCAGTTCAGGTGGTCAGCCACCTGCTACCTCCTCTGAGCCTGCTTGCTGTTGAAATCATATTACATGCTTGAACTGATCAATGACTATAGGTCAGGGCCGTTTTAAGTGACTGCCTTCCAGTCTTCCAAAACAAAACATAAAACTGACCCTAAACCAAGAAATCAGAGGACTCTTCAGAGCAAGAAATCCATACTGCCTCTAGAACACCTGCAGTGTGGAACTGGAACCCTAGATGTCTGTGATGCAGGCTCAAGGGCAAATGGGTTCAGGTGGACCCTATAACAGTCTATTCTGTTTGGCTTTTCATTTACTGGGAATGAAGACTCTATAACCACAGTCTGGTGAAAAGCACTTACAAATAGCAGCCTGAAACCTTTTATCTCATTTAGAAACAAAACAGTCAGCACCTTATCTTTACTTAATGCATATGGTGTTCCGGTTGTAGCCAGTGACATTTTAGCTTAAAAAACGACTGCAGCTTTTGCTTTTAACCAACCTATAAAATGGAGATGAGGGAACAGATTAAATGCTAAACTCGGGACCTAATCCCTTAGCAGCCTGTACAAGTCAGAAGTGAAGGCTCCTGCTTTTGAATAGATACCTGTTTGGAGTGATGAAGGAGCCTATCTTACCTATCACCTCTCCTCAAAAAGTCCCCAACCAAGGGCAGCCAGTGCCTGTGATGTGAATCGTGCCTAGGGAGGCTGAGAGAGAATCGCTAGCTTCACTTACTAGGTCACGTGCCCAGTGTGGCCTTCTGCCATGTGGTGGGACATGGTCCACCATTACACGTGTCCCCATTACACCCTAAGTTTGCTGCATTCAGAGCCCATCAACAACTCCAAGACATGCAAGGGATATCTGTCCTTCTTCCCCTTCTGGTGACGTGGTTGAGGAGATTGGAAGGCCTCAAATAATTGCTCCTCTGAAATTTTGCACTCAACTGAACTCCCAGGCCAGAAGAGATGCCAGTCACGCTTTAACGGTCGCCCTCCTCCACTCAGGCCTCAGACTCCTTTGAGGACTCAATGAAAACTCTGAACACTCTCAGCTAAAACAATCACATGGATGCAATACACATGCCATTTTCATGTGCTATTACAAGCCTGTGAAGCTCATCTACAGACCTCAGTTCTCATCTAAATGCTTTCTAAACTCTTCTCCATACTGCTGCCAGGGTAAACTCGGGAAAAAAAAAAAAAATGTGGAATTCTAAGTACATTCAGGAAAAACTCCAAGTTCCCAAGCATGGTGCTAACCCCCTTTACACACTTCTCACATCCTCTTGACCCGCTGTTTTACTCCAGCCATTGCTGCAGCGACTAGCTGTGTGCAAACGTGACCCAATCCCAGACCTCCTCGGCTGTCCCTTCCTTTCTTTTGTCCCAGGCTTTCTCCACAAATGTTGTGTGGACCTCTGTGGGAACCTGTCCAACTACACTGTGCATGTAAGGGGGGAAGCGTGAAAGAATTATTACCCCCTGAGACAGAAACTCTTGTCCAGTGAGGGCCAGGAACTGGTGCACAAACATCCTCTCTTTCATCTCTCAGGCAGACAACTCTGATCTTTTGTGGGATCAAGGCTTTCAGGGGCGAGCAGCTCCACACATGCCCATGGATTAGTTTTCCCTCCCTCCTTGTTTCACCTTCTAGGTTTCTCACTCCAGTTCCTTGGGAATTTCATCACAAGGTGGACTTTTTGAACACCAGTCCTTCTCCAGACTTTGCTCTTGGGAGGAACCAGGCCTGAAGAAGGCATAAAAGATCCTGCATGCCTCTCAAATCTCATCCTCAGCAGGTCCAGCCAGCACACAGGGACTCTCGACTGCCCCATCCTGCTGAGCTGAGACTCAGCTGAAACATGCTGACGCTTCTCCTTGGGATGATGTCGTCTCTGTCCTTCAAGTTAGAGCTTGTCACCTTTTTCAGGAAAATGTCCATAAAAACCTCTCCCCAATTTGTGTTACCTGCCCTTCCCTTGGGTCCCCTAATCCCAAGATTCCCTATTCAGGGCACTTATCAGATCATGTGTGATTACCCATCTGCTTCCCTTATTAGACTGAGAGCTTCTGGAGGCAGAGCCAGTGGGTTTTCTGTTTATCCATCTCAAGCCTAGGACTGTCTGGAACTAAAAACTGGAACTGAGTAATTATTTGTTCAGNCCCTTGGGTCCCCTAATCCCAAGATTCCCTATTCAGGGCACTTATCAGATCATGTGTGATTACCCATCTGCTTCCCTTATTAGACTGAGAGCTTCTGGAGGCAGAGCCAGTGGGTTTTCTGTTTATCCATCTCAAGCCTAGGACTGTCTGGAACTAAAAACTGGAACTGAGTAATTATTTGTTCAGAGAAGGCAATGGCACCCCACTCCAGTACTCTTGCCTGGAAAATCCCATGGACAGTGGAGCCTGGTAGGCTGCAGTCCATGGGGTCGCTAAGAGTCGGACACAGCTTAGAGACTTCACTTTTACTTTTCACTTTCACGCATTGGAGAAGGAAATGCCAACCCACTCCAGTGTGCTTGCCTGGAGAATCCCAAGGATGGGGGAGCCTGGTGGGCTGCCGTCTCAGGGGTCGCACAGAGTCGGACATGACTGAAGCGACTTAGCAGCAGCAGCAGGAATTATTTGTTGACAGACTGAACAAACGATGTATGAGATTTCTGAGATGAGCCTGGGGCACTCAATATGTGGGTCTTTATCACATCTGGGCCCAAATGAAGCCAAGAGGTAAGTCCAGGTAGATGGCATGCCTCTGGGGCCTGCAGAGATAGGCCCTAGCCTGCGTGGTTAGTATGCAGGACAGGCCTCTCTTACAGAACAGCTGGTAAAATCCTGGTCTGGGTACTTTCCCCTAATGGGCCTCCTGGGACTTTGCATGCCCTGCTGTGGGAAGCTGATCTCAAACACAGAATCTGTCAATGCTGTCTCTTTTCCAGGTCATGTTTCATAAAACAATTCAAGAAGTCACTTCTTCTGGTTTTACTTAACAAGATCCCTTTCAGAAGCCAAATTTGAAAGTTTGCAGAGGTGTAGGACATTTGGCTTATTTACCACTTATTTGCTGATGCCTTTGGGCAAGTTCCCTGAACGCTCTGGGCTTCAATGTCCCCAAGTGCATGTAAGCCAAATGTTGCAGGGCCTCCCACGCCCAGGGGCACCAACGAGGCCACATTAACCTCAGTGCTAGATCATGTTGACCACCTGGCCTCAAGCCACACAACTGCAGAGTCTTAGACTGTCTCATCTCCCCTGTCATTTCCCAGGCTGGCTGAAAGTCTCTCCCATGTGCTCATGTTCTGTTGACAAGCTATTTGGGGAGGATCCATGGCCACTGCCACTGCTGCCATACCTGAGGTCTGATTTATTTGGCAAAAAGTTTATGTGTTACTTTTCTATTGACATAGCTTCAGTGTATCACTCTTATGGTGCATTTTCAAGAGAACAGAACTATTAGGTAGAGAACATAAAAACCGAGACATAAAGAAGAGGCTATATAGCAGGATATCTGAAGCAGAAGAATGGATCAGTGAGCTAGCTGGAAGATACAATGGTGGAATTAACTGCTGAAGAGAAGAATAAAGTAGAAAGAATGAAAAGAACTAAAGATAGTCTCAGAGACCTCTGGGAAATATTAAATGCACTCAAATTTTCTGGGGTCCCAGAAAAGAAGAGAAAAATAAAGGGTATGAGAAAATTTTGAAGAGATTACAGCTGAAAATATCTCCAACATGGAAAAGGAAATAGTCAATCAAGTCCAAGAAGTGCCAAGAGTCCCATATAGGATAAACCCAAGGAAAAACACGCCAAGACAGATACTAATCAAATTAACAAGGATTAAACACAAAGAAAGAATAATAAAAGCAGCAAGGGAAAAGTAACAAGTAACATACAAGGGAAACCCCATATGTTTAACAGTTGATCTTTCAGCAGAAATTCTGCAGGCCAGAAGGGAGACGCAGGATATATTTGAAAGGGAAAAATCTTCAACCAAGATTACTCTACCCAGCAAGAATCTCATTCAAAACTGATGGAGAAATCAAGAGCTTTACAGACAAGCAAAAGTTAAGAGAATTTAGCACTACCAAACCAGTTTTACAACAAATGTTAAAGGGACTGACATAGTCAAGAAATACGAGACAAAAAGATCTACCAAAACAAACCCCAAACAATTAAAAATAAACGGCAATAGGAATATATATATATATATATACCAATAATTACTTTAAATGTATATGAATTAAATGCTCCAACTAAAAGACACAGGCTAGCTGAATAGATACAAAAACAGGACCCTTATAGATGCTGTCACGAACCTCATTCCATAGTTCATCAGGAACTCTGTCTATCAGATCTAGGCCCTTAAATCTATTTCTCACTTCCACTGTATAATCATA
>SJYX01020075.1:261592-279200 GCA_006410675.1 Oreotragus oreotragus
GTTTTTCCTGTGGTCATGTATGGATGTGAAAGTTGGACTGTGAAGAAAGCTGAGCGCCGAAGAATCGATGCTTTTGAACTGTGGTGTTGGAGAAGACTCTTGAGAGTCCCTTGGACTGCAAGGAGATCCAACCAGTCCATTCTGAAGGAGATCAACCCTGGGATTTCTTTGGAAGGAATGATGCTAAAGCTGAAACTCCAGTACTTTGGCCACCTCATGTGAAGAGTTGACTTCTTGGAAAAGACTCTGATGCTGGGAGGGATTGGGGGCAGGAGGAGAAGGGGACGACCGAGCATGAAATGGCTGGATGGCATCACAGACTCGATGGACGTGAGTCTGAGTGAACTCTGGGAGATGGTGATGGATAGGGAGGCCTGGCGTGCTGCGATTCATGGGGTCGCAAAGAGTCGGACACGACTGAGCGACTGAACTGAAATGAACTGAACTGATAGATGCTGTCTACAAGGAACCCATTTCATACCCTAAAAACACATATAGAGTGAAAGTAAGAGGATGGAAAAATATATTTCATGCAAATGGAAATGAAAAGAAAGCTGGAGTAGCAATCCTCATATCAGACAAAATAGACCTTAAAGAATATTACAAGAGATAAGGAAGGACACTGTGTAATGATCAAGGAATCAATCCAAGAGGAAGACATAACAACTGTAAATATCCATGCATACAACATAGGAGCACCTCAGTACATAAAACAAACACTAACAGACATAACATAAGGAGAGACTGACAGTAACACAATAATAGTAGGAGACTTTAAACCCCATTTATACCAATGGACAGATCACAAACCAGAAAATTAATAAGGAAACACAAGTCTTAAATGGCACATTAGATCAGATGGATCTCATTGATATCTTCAGGACATTCCATCCAAATTGCAGATGAATACACCTTCTCAAGTACACACAGAACATTCTCCGGGATAGACCACATCTTGGGTCACAAATCAAATCTCAGTAAATTTAACAAAATTGAAATCATGTCAAGCATCTTTTCTGACCTCATAGTAGTAACACTATGAGACTAGATATCAATTACAAGAAAAAAAAAACTGTAGAAAACACAAAAGCATGGAGATTAAACATTACTTTTCTAAATAATGAACAGGTAACTGAAGAAATCAAAAGGGAAATCACAAAATTCCTAGAAACAAATGACAATGAAAATACAATCCAAAACCTATGGGATGCAGCAAAAGCAGTTCTAAGAGGGAAGTTTATAGCAATACAATCCTTCCTCAAGAAGCAAGAAAAGCATAGAATAGACAACCTAACTTTATACCTAAAACAACTGGAAAAAGAAAAACAAAACCCCCAAAATTAGGAGAAGGAAAGAAATCGTAAAGGTCAGAGCAGAAATAAACACAAAAGAAATGAAAGAAACAGTAGTAAAGATTAATAAAACTAAAAGCTGATTCTATGAGAGGTAAACAAAGTAGACAAACATTTAGCTTGACTCATCAAGAAAAAAAGAGAGACGTATCAAATCAACAATATTAGAAACAAAGAAGGAGAGGTTACAACAGTCAGTGCAGAAACACAAAGGATTACAAGATACTGTTATGAGCAACTATATGGTAATCAAATGGATAACCTGGAAGAAATGGACAGATTCTTAGAAAAGTTCAGTCTTCCGAGACTGAACCAGGAATAAACAGAAATTAAGAACAACCCAATTACAACCACTGAAATTGAAACTCAGAAATCTCCCAAAAAAACAAAAGCCCAGTCCAGGACCAGACAGCATTACAGGAGAATTCCATCAAATGTTTAGAGAAGAGCTAATGTCTATCCTTCTAAAACTCTTTCAAAAAATTACAGAGGAAGGAGCACTTCCAAACTCATTCTACGAGGCCACCATCACTCTGATGTCAAAACCAGACCAAGACAACACACAGAGAAGAAAATTACAGGCCAATATCACTGATGAACATAGATGCAAAAATCCTCAACAAAATTCTAGCAAACAGAATTCAGCAGCACATCAAAAACTCACACACCATGATCAAGTTGAGTTTATTTCAGGGATTCTTCAAATATATGCAAATCAATCAATGTGATACTTGATTGATCAATCAATGTAATACCATATTAACAAATTGTGATCAATCAATGTAATACCATATTAACAAATTGAAAGATAAAAATCATATGATAATCTCAATAGATGCTGAAAAAGCCTTTGACAAAATTTGGCACCCATTTATGATTAAAACTCTTCAAAAAATGGGCATAGAAGGAGTCTACCTCCACATACTAATGACTGTATATGATAAGCCCACAGCAAACACTATTCTCAATGGTGAAAAACGGAAAGCATTCCCTCTAAGATCAGGAACAAGACAAGGGTGTCCACTCTCACCACTATTATTCAACATATTTTTGGAAGTCCTAGCTATGGCAATCAGAAAAGAAAAAGAAATAAAAGGAATCCAGGTTGGAAAAGAAGAAGTAAAGCTCTCACTCTTTGCAGATGACATAATACTATACATAGAAAACCCTAAAGATACTATCTGGAGAAGGCAACGCAACCCACTCCAGTACTTTTGCCTGGAAAATCCCATGGACGGAGGAGCCTGGTAGGCTGCAGTCCACGTGATGGAATCTAGAAAGATGGTACCAGTGAATTTATTTGCAGGGCAGCAATGGAGAAACAGACATAGAGATAGAGATGTGTATAAGAGACAGACATAATACTATACATAGAAAACCCTAAAGATACTATCTGGAGAAGGCAACGCAACCCACTCCAGTACTTTTGCCTGGAAAATCCCATGGACGGAGGAGCCTGGTAGGCTGCAGTCCACGGGGTCTCAAAGAGTCGGACACGACTGAGCAACTTCACTTTCATTTTTCACTTTCATGCATTGGAGAAGGAAATGGCAACCCACTCCAATGTTCTTGCCTGGAGAATCCCAGGGACTGGGGTGCCTGGTGGGCTTCTGTCTATGGGGTCACATAGAGTCGGACTCGACTGAAGCAATTTAGCAGCAAAGATACTATCAGAAAATTACTAGAACTAATCAGTGAATTTAGCAAAGTTGCAGGATATAAAATCAATACACAGAAATTGCTTGTATTCCTATATACTAACAACGAAAAATCAGAAAGAGAAATTAAGGAATCAATTCCATTCGCCGTTGCAACAAAAAGAATTAAATATCTAGGAATAAACCTACCTAAGGAGACCAGAGAATTGCATACAGGAAATTATAAGACACTGATGAAAGAAATTAAAGACAACATAAATAGATGGAGAGATATTCCATGTTCCTGGGTGGGAAGAATCATTATTGTGAAAATGACTATACTATCAAATGCAATCTACAGATTCAGTGCAATCCCTATCAAACTACCAAAGGCATTTTTTACAGAACTAGAACCAAAAATTTCAGATTTCATATGAAAACACAAAAGATCCCTGATAGCCAAAGCAGTCTTGAGAAAGAAAAATGGAGCTGGAGGAATCAACCTTCCTGACTTTGGCTTATGCTACAAAGCCACAGTCATCAAGACAGTATGGTACTGGCACAAAAACAGAAATGTAGACCAATGGAACAAGATAGAAAGCTTAGAGAAATGCAAATCAAAACTACAATGAGATATCACCTCACACCAGTCAGAATGGCCAACATCAAAAAGTCTACAAACATTAAATGCTGGAGAGGGTGTGGAGAAAAGGGAACTCTCTGGCACTGTAGGTGGGAATGTAAATTGATACAGCCACTCTGGAAGACGGTATGGAGATTTCGTATAAAACTAGGAATAAAACCACCATATAACCCAGCAATCTCACTCCTTACCCTGAGGAAACCAAAATTGAAAAGGACACATATATCCCATTGTTCATTGTCGCACTATTTACAATAGCTAGAACACAGAAGCAACCTAGATGTCCACTGACAGATGATGGATAAAGAAGTTTTGGAACATAGACGCAATGCAATATTACTCAGCCATAATAAGATGCATTTGAGTCAGTTCAGGTGAGATGGATGAACCTAGAGCCTATTATTTAGAGTGAAGTAAGTCAGAAAAAGAAAGATAATTATCGTATACTAACACATATAGATCAGAGAAGGCAATGGCGCCCCGCTCCAGTACTCTTGCCTGGAAAATCCCATGGGCAGAGGAGCCTGGTAGGCTGCAATCCATGGGGTCGCTGAGTCGGACACGACTGAGCGACTTCACTTTCACTTTTCACTTTCATGCATTGGAGAAGGACATGGCAACCCACTCCAGTATTCTTGCCTGGAGAATCCCAGGGATGGGGGAGCCTGTTGGGCTGCCGTCTATGGGGTCGCACCAAGTCGGACACGACTGAAGCAACTTAGCAGTACCAGCAGCAGCAGCAACACATATAGATGGAATCTAGAAAGATGGTACCAGTGAATTTATTTGCAGGGCAGCAATGGAGAAACAGACATAGAGATAGACTTATGGACACTGCAGGTGCGGAGGGGAGGTGGGAGTGGGTGAACTGTATAGAGAGAGTAACAGGGACAATTACATGATCATATGTAAAATAGAGAGCCAACGGGAATTTGCTGTATGGCTCAGGAAACTCGAACAGGGGCTCTGTATCAAACCTAGAGGGGTGGGATGGGAGGGAGATGGGAGGGAGGTTTTAGAGGGAGGGGATGTTTGTATACCTATGGCTGATTCATGCTGAGGTTTGACAGAAAACAACAAAATTCGGTAAAGCAATTATCCCTCAATTAAAAAATAAGTAAATTTTTTAAAAATAAAAATTCTGCAAACAAACAAAAAAAAAGCCTAAACATACAACAAGCTCAGCAAATTTAGATGAAAAAAGACATCATCGTTTCCATAGTTGTTTCTGGCTTTAAGGACAGCAGGTGGCAGCAGAATCAAGCTTTTTCATAGCAAGAAGCTTCTGGAGCTTCAGATGGTTTTCAAAGGAGAGAAGCAGGCAATGGCACCCCACTCCAGTATTCTTGCTTGGAAAATCCCATGGATGGAGGAGCCTGGTGGGCTACAGTCCATGGGATCGCAAAGTTGGATACGACTGAGCAACTTCAGTTTCACTTTTCACTCTCATGCATTGAGGAAGGAAATGGCAGCCCACTCCAGTGTTCTTGCCTGGAGAATCCCAGGGACAGAAGAGCCTGGTGGGCTGCCATCTCTGGGGTCGCAAAGAGTCGGACACGACTGAAGTGACTTAGCAGCAGCAGCAGCTTTAAACAAAAACCTTCCATCTAAAAATCTAAACTATTATCTGAATTGCCACAATTTATTTAATGTATGTTTACACTTTATTTTAAATTATTTAAAAAATAAACTATGTTTCAGTTCAGTTCAGTCGCTCAGTCGTGTCCAACTCTTTCAGTTCAGTTCAGTTCAGTCGCTCAGTCGTGTCCGACTCTTTGCGACCCCATGAATCGCAGCACGCCAGGCCTCCCTGCTCATCACCATCTCCCGGAGTTCACTCAGACTCACGTCCATCGAGTCCGTGATGCCATCCAGCCATCTCATCCTCGGTCGTCCCCTTCTCCTCCTGCCCCCAATCCCTCCCAGCATCAGAGTCTTTTCCAATGAGTCAACTCTTCACATGAGGTGGCCAAAGTACTGGAGTTTCAGCTTTAGCATCATTCCTTTCAAAGAAATCCCAGGGTTGATCTCCTTCAGAATGGACTGGTTGGATCTCCTTGCAGTCCAAGGGACTCTCAAGAGCCTTCTCCAACACCACAGTTCAAAAGCATCAATTTTTCAGTGCTCAGCCTTCTTCACAGTCCAACTCTCNTCCAGCCATCTCATCCTCGGTCGTCCCCTTCTCCTCCTGCCCCCAATCCCTCCCAGCATCAGAGTCTTTTCCAGTGAGTCAGTTCTTCTCATGAGGGGCCAAAGTACTGGAGTTTCAGCTTGAGCATCATTCCTTCCAAAGAAATCCCAAGGCTGATCTCCTTCAGAATGGACTGGTTGGATCTCCTTGCAGTCCAAGGGACTCTCAAGAGTCTTCTCCAACACCACAGTTCAACAATTCTTCGGAGCTCAGCCTTCTTGACAGTCCAACTCTCACATCCATACATGACCACAGGAAAAACCATAGCCTTGACTAGACGAACCATAGTCGGCAAAGTAATGTCTCTGCTTTTGAATATGCTGTCTAGGTTGGTCATAACTTTTTTTCCAAAGAGTAAGCGTCTTTTAATTTCATGGCTGCAGTCACCATCTGCAGTGATTTTGGAGCCCAAAAAGATAAAGTCCAACACTGTTTCCACTGTTTCCCATCTATTTCCCATGAAGAGAGGACACATAAAACAACAATGGTCGGCCCCGCCTTTTTGGAACTACAGCTCCTCTGCTGAAAGTAGAGGAAGGCTCTCTTATCAGAGCTTTGGTTTCTATGGGCTCCCATTATAACACACAGTTGTTTAGGAGTCAGGTTCTGGGAGAACAGAAAAAAGAGACAGGACTGCCATAGGGCATTTCCAGACTCTCTCTAAAAAATGTTCCCTTTCTGTTCCTTGAGTGAGTACTATAGGGCTTCTCCTGAGCTCTCTGTCTAGTCCTTTGTGCTTGCTGCAGTGTTGGTTGAAAAATATTGGAGAAAAAAATGGTAAAGTCACCATCAATTCATCAGTAAATCAGAGATCTCTTCCCAGATTTGCCTGCTATTTTTAAGACTCCTCAGTGAGCTTTTTGATGCATCTTGTCCAGGTTTTATTTCATGCAAAACACAAATTGACTGATACTCTATCATATCCAGACTGGACAACTGACAGTCTTTAAAACTCCAAAAATTTAATGATGCCTGGATCCAACCAGTCCATTCTGAAGGAGATAAGCCCTGGGTGTTCTTTGGAGGGAATGATGCTAAAGCCCCAGTACTTTGGCCACCTCATGCGAAGAGTTGACTCATTGGAAAAGACTCTATTGCTGGGAGGGATTAGGGGCAGGAGGAAAAAGGGATGACAGAGGATGAGATGGCTGGATGGCATCACCGATTCGATGGACGTGAGTTTGAGTGAACTCCAGGAGTTGGTGATAGACAGGGAGGCCTGGCATGCTGCGATTCATGGGGTCACAAAGAGTCGGACATGACTGAGCAACTGAACTGAACTTGTATGTTAATTATCCTACTTCATCAGTTTACCAAAAGTCCTCCCCTTTTCCTCAAAGTCCATGCACCAATTAAAAATGTAAAATCCAGGAGAAATGAAAAGCAAATATTAAATATCCCAATACTCTACCAATCCCGGATAATGTGAAGAAGAATAAATGTCCCCATCCAACCTAGCTGCTACCTGAATATAAAATGTAACATTGTTTGGCTTTCAGAATATGATTTTCAAAATAGTATTTTTAAAGAAAGGAGATAGCTGAGCTTTCCTGGATGTCCAGTGGTTAAGACTCTGTCTTGCAATGCAAGGGACACCAGTTCCATCCCTGGTATAGGAAGATGCCACAAGCCATGGAGCAACTAAGCCCATGAGTCACAACTACTGAGCCCATGTTTGAGAGCCCATGAGCCACAGCTATTGAATTCATGTGTCACAACTACTGAAGCCTGCCCACCCTAGAGCTTGTGACTCACAACAACCTGCAGTGAGAAGCCCATGCAGAGCAACAGGGAATAGTCCTTGCTCTCTGCAACTAGACAAAGCCCTTGCACAGTATCGAAGACTCAACACAGCCAAAAAAACACAAATAAATACGATTATTTTAAAAAGCATGTAGTGAGTTACAGCCTTTCTGTTTAGTCCACTGATTCAGGTTTAGAAATTTTGGAGAAAATGGTCCTTAATTCAACATTATTCTATAAGCCATAGACATAGCTTAGTGATTTGAAAGAAGTATAAAAGCTGACCATCAGTATAAAAGAGGTTCATAAAGTCAAACCTCTGGCCTCCTTTTCTCCAGCAAAATATACAGAGTGGCTTAGAGTAGGTCAGGTCTGAGGGGGTACATTTGCAGTGTCTTTCACTCATGGTGCATTTCTTCTGTAAATCAGTAAATTCAGTTTACTTGATTATGTCAGAGTCATAGTGACTAGAAAAGTCTATAAAATATTCTTTTCCAGAAGACTTGAAAATATTGGAAAAAATTCGACTTCCTTGTGGTAATTATGAAGAATAAAGTGCCAGTAAAAACACATGCATTATACCATTCTTGACAAACCCTCCAAAGAAAATATTAACTTATTAATTAAGGCTCAGTTCCTTAAGATAACTGAGAGGTTTTAAAAGTAGCTAAAGATTTTCTGAACTATAAGCAGTCATCTGACTCTTAAGAAAAACATAGACAGTGTAGGTAAATAATACGATTTTTCTCAGAATCTGGTTTCATATGTACCTTTAGATGTAATTTGATTATTCAACCTTTTACAGTATTCTATTTCTTTGTGTAGAAATCTCTTCTATTGGACTATGAGATCTTTGAAGGGCAGAATGAGGTATGTTCAGCTATTTGGCACAAAGCTAAATTTAATGTGTTCTTCAAATTGTTTCAAATATGCAAAAGATCAATCATAAAATTTCAATAGGATGTAATGGATTTTTTTAGCTGGCCATATCTAAGGAAAAAATCCTGGCAAGATATTTTTTTAAAGAACACTCATGAAAAATTCATTTTCTCTAAAACATTTAGCTATAGTATGTGGCAGTCACTGTACTATTGCTAGTTTTTTTCCCCTTGTTTATTTAAAGTGATTTTATTGGTGGAAAAATTTAAACCAGTATTCTAAGTGGTGTGTAGGCGTCTTCTCTGAGCACGTATCTTGTTGATACACAATANCTGTGTATTCTTGCCACCTCTTCTTAATATCTTCTGCTTCTGTTAGGTCCATACCATTTCTGTCCTTTATCGAGACCATCTTTGCATGAAATGTTCCCTTAGTATCTCTAATTTTCTTGAAGAGATCTCTAGTCTTTCCCATTCTGTTCTTTTCCTCTATTTCTTTGCATCGATTGCTGAAGAAGGCTTTCTTATCTCTTCTTGCTATTCTTTGGAACTCTGCATTCAGATGCTTATATCTTTC
The DNA here is from genome assembly GCA_006410675.1 of Oreotragus oreotragus. Classification (NCBI taxonomy): domain Eukaryota; kingdom Metazoa; phylum Chordata; class Mammalia; order Artiodactyla; family Bovidae; genus Oreotragus; species Oreotragus oreotragus. The sequence goes on from SJYX01020075.1 coordinate 270,614, forward strand.
CTTTTATCCTTTGCTTTTCGCTTCTCTTCTTTTCTCAGCTATTTGTAAGGCCTCCTCAGACAGCCATTTTGCTTTTTTGCATTTCTTCTCCATGGGGATGGTCTTGATCCTTGTCTCCTGTACAATATCACGAATCTCCGTCCATAGTTCATCAGGCACTCTATCTATCAGAGCTAGGCCCTTAAATCTATTTCTCACTTCCACTGTATAGTCATAAGGGATTTGATTTAGGTCACACCTGAATGGTCTAGTGGTTTTCCCTACTTTCTTCAATTTGAGTCTGAATTTGGCAATATGGAGTTCATGATCCGAGTCACAGTCAACTCCTGGTCTTGTTTTTGTTGACTGTATAGAGCTTCTCCATCTTTTGCTGCAGAGAATATAATCAGTCTGATTTCGGTGTTGACCATCTGGTGATGTCCATGTGTAGTCTTCTCTTGTGTTGTTGGAATAGGGTGTTTGCTATGACCAGTGCGTTTTCTTGGCAAAACTCTATTAGTCTTTGCCCTGCTTCATTCCGCATTCCAAGGCTTAGCACATTTTAATTTTAAAAATAACTAAATAAATAATAAAAATCTAAACTCAGCAGGAGAACAAAAACAAGCAGAATGAGAAGCCAGTGTCATCAGCCTGGGCTAGTAAAGACCCAAATGTCATCCTTTGCTGCCATCCTTGTCCTTCCAAGGAATTCTGAGATTTTTGTGGATCATGGCCTGGAAATGAAGCTGGAATCTGTCTTTCTTTGAATAGGATTCCTGTCCTGATGGTGCCCTTGTTGGTTCTCCAGGAAACAGACTCTTTTCAGGGTTGGGCTCCCTGAAGAGGTCAATCTAAATTCAGAACAAATTTATGTATGAAAAAGGGTTTCTTTGTTGTTTTTTTTTAAAGAAATATTGCACGTAATAAAAGGAAATGCAGTGTTGCTATGTGCTGTAACACAGATGAACCTCCAAAGCATCATGCTAAGTAAGTGAAAGAAGGCAGTCACGAATGTATGATACCATTTATAGGAAATGTACAGAACAGGCAAATCATGAGACAGAAAATAGATCAGTGGTTGTCTAAGGCTGGGGAGGTGGTGATTGTGGAGTGGCTTCTAAAGAATACAAGGCTTCTTTTGGGGGTGATGAAAATGTTCTAAAATTAGATTCTGGTGACAGTTGCATAGCTCTAGAAATACACTAAAATCTAGTGAATTGTGTACTTTAAATGGGTGAACTTTATGATACGTAAAGTTATCTCAAAGCTGTCTAAAAAAGAGAGAAAAGGGAAAGTATACTTTGATCACTAATATATTTCAAGTGAAAATAAATCTCAAATAACTACTCAAGGAGAGAAACAGAGACAGATGCAAGCAGGGAAAAGAAGAGCCTCTGCAGCTGACACAGAAAAGAATGGGGGTTGGTTAGAAATATGACTCTGATTCATTGGGGAATTTTACTTTTCATTTAGATGCTGGTGTAATGATGGTACAACATGCTTCCTGCTTGGGCAAAACACTTTCAGTTCCTAAGGACTACAAATACTTACCTTAAAGAGTGACTGGATGTTGGGGGTGGCCATCTCGCTGTTTTAGAGGATGGAGCTCTCCCTGGAAAGAAGACAGAATACGGCAGTAGATACAGCAAATCTCTGAAGTCACACAGGCCTGCTTTCAAATCCTAGATCCTCCTCATATTAGCTTTGAGGCATTCGTTCCTTGTTTATACCCACATCTTGAGGTTGAATAGGAATGACTTAGCACAAAATATGAAAATGACTAGCCTGTAATAAACATGGAACTTAACGTTGTTTGCCTAGAATGTCCGGCCTTCTCAGCAAGAAGGCACTATCTTACAGCTAAGCTGTGTCATGCTTTCCTGTTGCTTAGGACTCTGCAGGTCTTCTCTCCTGAGCCCCAGTCACGCCCCCCAGTTCATTTTGCATAAACAACCTCAGTATCACTTTTTGCATCAATGGCAATTCCCTGAGAATGGAAAATTAGTTGAAGAATCTGAGTGGAAGGGAACCCCTGTCTGTGACTACCTAGAGCACAAGATCAGTCGATAACACATGTCTACAAGACAAGCCTGGACGCCAATGCTGCAGTGCAAGCGCTGCCTGCTCCAGAACAATAGGGCTTGTATTAGAGACTTTGAGGTGTTATTATCAGAAGCACTTCTAGAAACTACAGAATATTACGATGACATGTTAACATCTTAATCAATATTGTACTTAAAATCCATGCATATTTTCAACTCCGTAGTCATCCCAGTAGCTTTGGGGGAAATTATACTCTGTTCATAGTGTAACGGATGAGAAAATGGTCTAAGGAGCCAGACTGCCTTGTTTCCAAGCTTGTGAAACCAGGCTAACTACTTATCCTCCTGGTACTTGTCTCCTCACATATCAATTGAGGGAATAATAGGATCCATTTTATAAGGTTATATAAGGATTCTGTGTGTTGATGTAGTATACTTATAACTGTGCTTGACACATAGTAAGCACTCAATAAATCCGTTACAAATAAACAAGTGTTTATTGAATGTAGTTGTGGCTTAATATGTGATACTGTATTATGTTGGGAATAATAATGTCAAAGAAACAGAATGAGTCCTGCCTTCACGGAGTCTGCTTCCTGGTGGGAAGAGGCAGGCAACAGCAGCACGTACATATATGTCACTATGGACTGGACTGTGTCTTCCCCCTCCCTTCCTCTCCCCCAAGTCCTATGTGGAAGCCCTAACCCCCAGTGCAATCATAGTTGGAGGCAGAGCCTTGGGGAGGTAATTAGAACTAGAAGAGGTCATGGAAGCAGGTCTTTCATGAAGGGATCAGTGCTATTATGAGAAGAAGAAGAGACCAGAGCTTGCTCTCTGCCACGTAAGGACATAGCATGACGGTGGCCATCTGCAAGCCAAGAGCACCTTCACCAGGAGCCAAATCCACCAGCACCTGGAATTTGGACATCAAGTGTCCAGTACTGTGAAAAAGAAATGTCTGTTGTTCAACAACCCAATCCCTATTATTTTGTTATAGTAGCCTGGGCAAACTAATACAGATTTGTTTGTTAAATACGTATTTGAAATAAGAACCTTGAATAGACACGGGCCTGGTTTTACTGATGGAAAGAGCCCTGTACTTTAAACTGTGGTGGGGACCCTCCTTTCGCATTTTAGCAACGATACCCACTCTCCACGGAGTAGCCATGGACAAGTCACTTGATGACTCTTATCTTAGATGCCTGCATCTGTAAAATGATGAATTAGAGGATCCCTGAAATCTGTGGTTCTGCCCATTTTATGGTTGGAATAGCAATTCACCTGGGTAATTTACACACAGAAGTGTGCTAATACTTAGGGTGACTTAGAGTGGACATTGATTATCTCAATTGTACTTTTCAAATGAGAGATTAATTAAATCCTAAATTTGGATTTGACTTCCTAGTTAGCGATGTTCCCTTCCTGGAAAAGAAATAGTGTGTGTCAGACAGAGCAGCTCCTTCTGCTGATTTTTTTCGTTCTTCCTGGGCTTATTGTGAGCTCTGACTGTGCAGCTCTCCTGGGGCCTCTTCCTTTCCAGATAACAGCCGAGACAACAGAGCTCATGGTCTCCCCGAGGTTCTTTTGATAAATGGCTGACACGTGATTGATTCATTCTCATTTCACCAGATACTTGCACAGAAAAGCTGTAGAGAGTGTAATAGCACAAGAGAATAGTTTAAAATTTTTTCAGACATTTTGTAAGATTTGATTTTTCTTCTTCCCTCACTTCTGAATGCTTTCACTGGGGTGTCTTAGATGTAAAAGATTCTTTCAAGTTCTTTTGCTCTTGGCTCCTCCAATTCTCTGAGCAGGTGACAGCCTCTGGAAATGCATCTAAGGAAGCATCTTATCACTTCCATCCTTTGATCCCTGGGCGCCTTCCACTACCAAGTATGCTAAAGGAAATAAGAGTCTTCCCTGTTAGCTGCAATATAGTGGAATTGAGGTACAACCACAAAGAATTCAGACTAAATCCTATAATGGAGCTGCCAGACAGCTTGTGATGGCAGAAATATTTTTTCCTAGTGATGAGACTAGAAGGATATTCATAAAACCAGAAAAAATGTATCATGTATACTTCCAAAAGTTCATCTTAGATCATTTGTCACAATGGAAAAAAATGAGATTTTTGAAATATTAAAAAGTAAGCTCAGTCTCACTCTTATGATAAATACAAATAAAAATTACAAGAGGATGCTTAGCAGATTGGCTAAATTTTAAAATAACTTCCTCTGTTTGCATTTACATGTAAAGGTATTAAGAGTTTAATCTGCCTAGTGGAAGACAATTTACAGTATCTATCAAATTTCATAGTGCACAAAGATTAGTAATTACTTGGATACAGTAATTCTACTTCCAGGAATTTATCCCACAAATCTTCCAGACGTGGACTTCCCTGGTGGCTCAACGATAAAGAGTCTGCCTGCCAATGCAGGAGATGTGAATTGATCCCTAATGTGAATGGAGAAGGGAAGGGAGAAGGGAATGGCAACCTACTCCAGTTGGCTGGGAAATCCCATGGACAGAGGAGTCTGGTGGGCTACAGTCCATGGGGTCACAAGAGAGTCAGACAAGGTTTAGCGATTAAATGACAACAATCTTCCAGACGTGCTCAAAGATATAAGTATAAAGATAATTATTACAGAATTATTTGTAACAGGAAACAAAGAAAAATACTTAGAGGCCCATGAAGAAGACTGGTAAATAATTTGATAAGCTAGATGTGAGAGTTGGACTGTGAAGAAGGCAGAGTGCCAAAGAATTGATGCTTTTGAACTGTGGTGTTGGAGAAGACTCTTGAGAGTCCCTTGGACTGCAAGGAGATCCAACCAGTCCATTCTGAAGGAGATCAGCCCTGGATGTTCCTTGGAAGGACTGATGCTAAAGCTGAAATTCCATTACTTTGGCCACCTCATGCAAAGAGTTGACTCATTGGAAAAGACTCTGATGCTGGGAGGGATTGGAGGCAGGAGGAGAAGGGGATGACAGAGGATGAGATGGCTGGATGGCATCACCGACTTGATGGACGAGAGTCTGAGTGAACTCCGGGAGAAGGTGATGGACAGGGAGGCCTGGCATGCTGCAGTTCGTGGGGTTGCAAAGAGTCGGACACGACTGAGCGACTGAACTGAATGGAACATCCATATAAGATACCATTAAAGAATTATCTTCATGATGTACTGCTATAGGGAGAAAAGCTACAGAAGCATATGTAGGTAATCCCATTTGTTTAATATACATAAATGAGTGGCACAAGTGGCATCTGGGGAGAGAAACTAGAGACTAGTTTTTCTTTTACACCCTTATCTTTCATTGTATACTTTTTTTAACATTTAGATTTGTGTACTATTTGTATGTATACTTCAAAAACTAATTAAAATTTCAACACACAATAGTGACACAAAAATTCTATAGGAATAATAACTTATGTGTATTGAATTTTGCTGTATGTCAGGCACTGATTTTCTAAGCTCTTTGCACGTACTTTTAAATTTAATTCAACAAGGACCTTGTAGCATGGGTACTATTATTATCTCCATTTCACAGAAGGAAAAAATTGTGGTAGAGAGAGACTGAATAACTTGCCCAAGAATTCACACCTAGTCGGTGACAGAGCTGAGATTTGAGCCCAGACACCTTTGCTGTAAGACCAGAGTCCTAGCTGCTAAGTTATACTTCAGTTCAGTCACTCAGTCACGTCCGACTCTTTGGGACCCCATGGACTGCAGCCCGCCATGCTTCCCTGTCCATCACCAACTTCCAGAGCTTGCTCAAACTCATGTCCACCGAGTCAGTGATGCCATCCAATCACCTCATCCTCTGTTGTCCCCTTCCCCTCCTGCTTTCAATCTTTCCCAGCATCAGGATCTTTTCAGATGAGTCAATTCTTCTCATCAGGTGGCTGAAGTATTGGAGTTTCAGCTTCAGCATCAGTCCTTCCAATGAATATTCAGGACTGATTTCCTTTAGGATTGACTGTTTTGATATCCTTGCAGTCCAAGGGACTCTCAAAAGTCTTCTCCAACACCACAGTTCAAAACTATCAATTCTTTGGTGCTCAGCTTTCTTTATAGTCCAACACTGACATCCATACATGACTACTGGAAAAACGAAAGCTTTGATTAGACAGACCTTTGTTGGCAAAGTAATGTCTCTGCTTTTTAATAAGCTGTCTAGGTTGGTCATAGCTCCTATGCGATTTCAGACCTCCATAACAAACTCTTCATTATAGTGTAGCCAATATGAAGCTTAGGAAATAAACTCAGAGGTGCAAGTATGTTTATGTTTTCTTTGAATCAACTTAGATCTGATTCCAAGTCCCCATCTAGCTTTCTTGGCAGAAAATATAGTCTTTGTCATTATTGGGGCTCCAATAATTGTGCAAGGATTGTGCAAGGTCCTGGGGCCTTTCTTGCATGGTAGACACCCTGCCAGTTGTCAACCAACCCTGGTCAACTCAGAGACATCCACTGACCCAGTCAGTGCAAGACTCTCCAGCCACAGCTTGTAGTCTTACCCACTCTCACCTCTACATTTTGAGCTTCTGTGTATTCTTGGGAGATTTTCTCCTCCTTTTTTCCTGCTACCTGCAAAGGCATGCTGAATACTCTCTTCAATGAACTCAGGTTTTATCTCAGTACAGGAAGATCATTCTGCAAAAAATCTCTAAGGTGAGTAATTACTGAGGGCCTTTCTAACTTGCTTAGATCAAAGGAGAGGAGAAAATACAGGAAGAAGACGGAGAAATTCGTATTTCAATAAACTCTCCTGCCACAGAGTCATAGACACGGGAAACAGAGTAATTTTGGATTTGGAGTTTACCTCCTTCATGTCCCTTGCAAGTGTTTGGACCTGTGTAGTTCTGAATGATGATTTTAATTAAAAAAAAACAAACATGTCTTCCATTGATAGTAGATGTGGACTGAGACACATTTAACCCCTGTGATTTGAATGCAAAGACATTGCTTTCCAAAAGGGACAAAACTCGGATGGCAAGCTGAGGACAGTCTCCATTTACACCTTAAACACTCTCAAATAGATACCAGTCAAGTTCCTGGCCCCTGCTCAGCTAACCAACAAACCATAAACGCAAAAAAAAGAGATAAGATTGGAATCTAAGGAAGGAAGTGTTAATCCAAAGGCCTGGAATCAAAGAGAAGATATTTAAATAGAAATCAGTTTGATACCAAAACTTTAGGAGGGTTACTGCAGGCAGGAAGAAGATATATGATCTAAGCACAGAATCTTTAGACTACAGGAGCCTGGGTAAGAGGTCTGCCCCAAATTCCATCTGCCCCCAGTGAAAGCAGAAAGGAAATGTGTAAAGCGAGCCAAGCCATGGGGAAAGAGTCCAAGATGGGTGTGCCTCCTGTGTGTTCAGTAATCGCATCCAGCTCAGCAAAGCTGAGTTTCTTTCCTCTTTGGACTATTATCCATTTTAATGAGCAAGGAGCATTTGATTAGAAGTTTCAGAAGCTCAAGTTTCCCTCAGCCTTTGTCTGAGTTTTGTAGAGGAAAACGAAAAGCGGCCAACATGCCTGTGAGTGCTCCTGGTCAGCTAATTCCTGGTCCTTTGCTCCACCTAGTGGATTTCCTTGCTGGAGAGGCTCTGAAAACAATACTTTGTTCCACCCCATTCTGTCCTTGTTCATATCAAGTGAGCTCTTTCCTTTATTTCCACTAAAGCCAATGTACAGCTATGAGTTAGCAGGATCTAATGCATCCTTTTTTTCTCTTCTTTATATAGAAATAGCACTACATGTATTATATGATCAGGAGTCACATATAGGCACAGAAAAGCATATTCCACTCATAATTATATCCTCTGAGAACCAAACTCAGAAAAACCTCAACAGAGTCATTTAACTGAATAATGGCTTGCCTACTTGTTAACTCCCAGGAGACTTCTTTGAGAAATAATTGGTTAAATAGTCACAGAACTTTTTCAGAAAGTTTCTCATTCAATCATAAAAATAGATGAAATCATTATAAAGTACAGCAAACCTAAGAATCTCAGGTACAAAGAGATTTAGAGCAGATTCTTAAGCAAAATCCATCTGTGGAGATAAAGATTAGTATTGGTGTAGGTTTACACAATTAGAATATAAAAAATAAACTCAACAGTTCAATTCAGTTCAGTCGCTCAGTCGTGTGCGACTCTTTGCGACCCCATGAATCGCAGCACGCCAGGCCTCCCTATCCATCACCATCTCCCAGAGTTCACTCAGATTCACGTCCATCGAGTCCGTGATGCCATCCAGCCATCTCATGCTCGGTCGTCCCCTTCTCCTCCTGCCCCCAATCCCTCCCAGCATCAGAGTCTTTTCCAATGAGTCAACTCTTCGCATGAGGTGGCCAAAGTACTGGAGTTTCAGCTTTAGCATCATTCCTTCCAAAGAAATCCCAGGGTTGATCTCCTTCAGAATGGACTGGTTGGATCTCCTTGCAGTCCAAGGGACTCTCAAGAGTCTTCTCCAACACCACAGTTCAAAAGCATCGATTCTTCGGTGCTCAGCTTTCTTCACGGTCCAACTTTCACATCCATACATGACCACAGGAAAAAC
>SJYX01020075.1:281754-304521 GCA_006410675.1 Oreotragus oreotragus
CGTTTCTCATGATGTACTCTGCATAGAAGTTAAATAAGCAGGGAGACAATATACAGCCTTGACGTACTCCTTTTCCTATTTGGAACCAGTCTGTTGTTCCATGTGCAGTTCTAACTGTTGCTTCCTGACCTGCATACAGATTTCTCAAGAGGCAGGTTAGGTGGTCTGGTATTCCCATCTCTTTCAGAATTTTCCACAGTTTATTGTGATCCACACAGTCAAAGGCTTTGGCATAGTCAATAAAGCAGAAATAGATGTTTTTTATACTTATTTGCTAGCTGATTTTTCCCTTGTTGGTCATCAGCCTTAAAATCAATCAAATAGTTATTCTTTATCTCTTACCAATGGTTGATATTTAATTGTTGTTATGAATTGAATTGTGTCCCCCAAATATTTATATGTTAAAGTCCTAACCCCCAATATCTCAGACTATAACCTTATTTGGAGAAAGGGCCTTCGCAGAGTCGTAAAGTTAAAATAAGGCCATTAGTGTGGGCCCTAACCCAGTATGATTGGTGTCCTTATGAAAAGCGAAAATGTGGAGACCGACATATGTCAGGAAGAACACCATGAGGATGGAGACAAACCAAGGGTAGAGGACCGAAACAAAGCCTTCTCGCAGCCCCAGCAGCAGCCAACCCTCCCCAAATCTTGATTCCAGCCTTCTAGCCTCCAAAACTGTGAGACAATAAATGTATGTTGTTTAAGCCATAAGTTGTGGTACTGTGTCACAGCAGCCCGAGCAAACAAGCACAATTGCCTCTGGCAAATGAATAAGAATCTCTCTGAAAAAACAAAATTAATCCATAGAATAATAACATGTAAGAACACATGATGTTATACTAACTCATGTCATAATCTCTGTAATGGTTTAAAAAATGTCTTTTCAGTCATGATGTCATTTAACTTTTAACATAGACCTGTGAGACAGGCAGGATAGCATTTAATAATCTGTGATCAAGAAAGCACTAAAATATTAAAATTGACTAGTCAACTTAGTTTAGAATTTTTAAAAGTAAATGATAAATAAAAATAATTTTGCTTTAAAAAATGAAATTAACACATAGAACACTAGAGTAGGAAAGGATCTTGGAATTCTAACAAATTGCTCAATCCCCTTGTTTTGAAATAAGATATCTAAAGTCACATAGCAGGTTGATGATTTAGCCACTCTCTTAGCTCAGCCTTCAGTCCTTCCATTTCTCTCATAGTCTGCTGGATATTTCAAAGATGGTGGCAAAATCAGCCTTTGATGGTGATTAAATACAGAACTTTTTGGAAAGAAGTTCCTTAAGGACAATATGCAAATGTTGTCCCTTCCTCAGTTCAGTTCAGTAGCTCAGTTGGGTCTGATTCTGTGTGACCCCATGGACTGCAGTACTCCAGGCTTCCCTGTCCATCAGGGACCCTTTTTAAGTATTTGCTAATGGAAACACGTGCTAATTAGGAGAAATTACTGTTGGCTAGATGCCTGCCAGAAGATTGATACCCACGTGGAACAGAGAGACAGGTAATTTGACTTCTGGCTGGGCTGATAGGATCCATCATCCCTCCAGACAGGTACTTGGTTGTGGTAAAGGTCTGGCTCTGGCTGGAGGGCTGCCCCCATACCACTGAGGATGATTCACCAGAGTGACTTAATCACCTATGGGTCAGAGGCTCAGTTTCATGTGAGAGGGGTGGGGCTGGGGGGACAGAGTCTGAGTAACGCTTCGTGGTGGGTGTGGAGACTTGTTATAATAGTAAGCATGTTGTTTATTAGAGTGCATGACACAGGTAATCACCAGAGATCCCAAACCAGCTATCACCTAGGATTATGGAGATCTGATCTAACATGAGACAGAGAGCCCAGTTTCAGCTCCACAGCAGAAGCCTTTGAAAAGTGTCCAGGAGTAATTGGCATTTAATCAATGCAATCATTATCCTAGCACATGGCTCCTGGAGCTTCAGGGCCTCTTATAACCACTGAACTGCGAAAGGGAGAATATGTCCGTTTAAATTCACCAGCAACAGCATTTGATTTACAGTCCCGGATGAGGTCCAAGTGGAAATACATTCACACATTTTTATATTTGAGAAACACAGGTTCACTGTCAGTAAGAATTCAGTCTTGTATCAGTGATAGTATAAACAGTGATGGGCATTTTCCCTTTACAGAGGCCTGATTAGCATTAATTTTGACAGAGAGAAGAGTAAAAGCTCTAACAGGCTGCTAAGCATTTGCTTTTCATTTAATCTTCTTAAGCCTTTAATGAAACATGGGGAAGAATATGACTGCTCATCTCTCCCCAAGATACAGAAGGAGTGTTTGCTACTTATAATAAGGGGACTAATAAATATTGACTTTGCTTTTGGTTTTGCTTCGTCAAGGGTTATCATTGGGCATTGAATTAAATATTTAAAGGAGAATATACTTCTCTTGAAGGGCAGACACTGTTTTTAGGCCTATATCCTCTCTCCTTTTCCTAGCAGGAGTTCAGTTCACTTTCAACCACCCTGTAAAAGACAACTAGAAAAAAGAGAAAGCCCAACTTTCCCTCTCAGCATCTCTCAAGTCTTTCCTGTAGGATCCTTAAAAGAAAGTGGGGAGGGAGAAAGAAGCATTTTTTAATTTTAAGGACCTATAGAATGGTTTCTTTGGAGAAGGCGATGGCACCCCACTCCAGTACTCTTGCCTGGAAAATCCCATGGACAGAGGAGCCTGGTAGGCTGCAGTCCACGGGGTCTCGAAGAGTCGGACACGACTGAGCGACTTCACTTTCACTTTTCACTTTCATGCATTGGAGAAGGAAATGGCAACCCACTCCGGTGTTCTTGCCTGGAGAATCCCAGGGATGGGAGAGCCTGGTGGGCTACCGTCTATGGGGTCACACAGAGTCAGACACGACTGAAGCGACTCAGCAGCAGCAGCAGCAGCAAAATGGTTTCTTAGATCGAAGGTAGTCTATTTCAGTGTTTTTCAAAGGGTACTCACAAATTACCCACTTCAGAATGACCTAAAAAACTTGTCAGCAACATAGACTGCCAGACCTCCTTACGTGTTCTGAGTCAGAATCAACGGCAGTGGGCCCTGGAGTCTACATTGTTAACAAGTGTCTCCAGGGACTCTGATATGCACTAAACATGGATTCTACTCACCTTCCCTTTGTCTCAACATTGCTGCTCCAAGGCTCGACCTCTCCTCTGTCCACGCTTACTACTTCCTCAGTCGCATCAAGCCTCATGCCTTTGAAAGTTTTTATAGGCGAATAGTTCTCAGATTTGTATCTGTGGCCCACAAACAGATAGAATCCCTCAAACACCAGTATCCAATATCTAACTGCCTGATTGGTGTCTAACAGTCGTATTAAAAACCAAACTCTAATTTTCTCTCTGAATTTGTTCTTTCTCATCTCAGTAACTGAGACCACAAATTCTTGATTCTGTCCTTCGATCTTCCTCACTTTCTCTCATACTCACTTCCAATCCCGTGAGCTCTTTTATATATGTTCCCGATCTTCCTCTATTCCATGAATTACTATAGCAACCTCCTTTTGGTCTCTCTGTTCTGTCAGTTTCCTGTATCAATCAGAGTTCAGTTGCAGATAACAGAAGCCAGTCTAGTTACCTGAAGCAGAAAGGGATTTAATGTAACTGTGGTAGATTCACGCTATAGAAATCCTTCCCATCCTATATACCTTCTTGCAATGCAACTTTGTCACAACTTCCAAAAGGAAATGGAGTCTATATTTCATTTCCCTTAAATCGGGGCTAGCCTTCCCTGATTAACTTTGGCCATTAGGATGAGGCAGCAGTGATGTTGTATGACTCCCAGACCTAATTGTAAGAGTTTTTTGCAGCTTCCATTTTTACCGTCTTGGAAGACGTTAAAATGTCGTTGCCTTTTCCCCACTTAAGTTAGTTCTGAATTCAAGACTTTTTTCACATAAAGCAGCTTAAGCTAAATAACTGAAAGATGGAAATGCACACACAGAGAGAGGGCTCAGACCTTTCAGCATCCCTACCGAAATCCCAGACATATAAAGAAGGCCATCTAGGACCTTCCAGCCCAGCAGAGCTGACAGCTACATACAACCACACATGTGAGCTCAAGTGAAATAGAAAAGTACCCAACCAACTTATGTTTGGGGGGCATTCATTACACAGCAAAAATAACTGAACTGTCAGTGAAGTTAAGACTTATAAAACCTTTGAGGAGCTGTAGGGGTATACTCTAGGCTAGGCCTCTAGAAACGACTCCCAGAATAATACTGCCGAACTGGCCTGCCAGGGGAAATGCTACTTCTGCCATAATCTAAGAGTCAGGAAGTCATCAACCACTTTCTAATTCCAGAAACACACCACTGTAGCCATGATCTGGGCATCAGGACATTGCTACAAGATCTGCTGGCTGCAGAGCTAAATCACAGTCATTTTACATTAGCAAAATGAATAATTTAATGTGCTGTCGTTGCCTTTTCCCCACTTAAGTTAGTTCTGAATTCAAGACTTGTACGAATGCATATGACGAGCAAAAAGTAAATTTCATTTGAATTTCTAGAGGCAGGAGAGCCTGTAAAATGTAATTTTTAGCTTTTTAGCCTATGTACTGCTGAAAGGCACAAAAGGAAGAATTTTTTAAAATGTTTTGTTTCCTATTATAGCATCTAATATAATACCTGCACTTAAGGGATGGTCATAAATATTCGTTAATTGAATTAAAATTTGATAAAGGAGAGACATCATTTAGAAATGATTGTCCCTAGTTAGCCTAGAGTATGACATTCTATATGTCTAAAACCCTGTTTCTGTCATTCCTTTTCATGAATATATGCTCGGGTATAAAGAAAGACTTTTTCTTTTTAAGATTTTTTTGTGTGTGGACCATTTTAAAGTCTTTATTTAATTTGTTACAATATTGTTTCTGTTTCATGTTTTGGTTTTTTGGCCATGGGACATATGGGATCTCAGGGATTGAACCCACACCCCGGGTACTGGAAGAAGTCTTAACCACTGGCCCACCAAAGAAGTCCCAAGAAAGATTTATATTTCAAGATTTTTTTCTTTCTGGTACTTGCCAATTTGACTATCACTGTGCAATTATCTTGAGTCAAACACATTCGGTTTCTCATGTAATAAATTTTCATTAAAAAGATGAATTTGAGAGAAAGGAAAGAAGTTTTGGAAGGGCAAGCTCTCCCGTCTTTCCTGCTTCCCGTGGCCTTGGCGATCATCTCTCTTTGAGGGCTTGTTCTTCAGGATACTGACAGCTTGATTTCTCTGGGTAACATCATGCAAAGGAAATTAGCTCAGTATGTCTTCTACTGAATCCCATCTGTAGTTCAATGTTTTAACGTATTTATGTTCATAAGACTACAGAGCAATTTTGATAAGACAAGGCAATGTTCCAGTCTCTGAGAATATTTTTCTCCAAAAAACATTTTTTAAAATACCACTGAACAGCCTGGAAATCCACCCCCACATAAGCAATTTCCAGAAAGCTTTTCAGGTGTCACAGCCATAATAGCAGGTGGTTCCTTTGGGTAGAAAAATTATGGCAAGGATAAAAGATAGAAAGCAAACTGTTTTGATATTCTGGGTACAGTTTTCCCCAAGTGAATCGTTCCCATATGCCTACTCTTACCATGGGCTCCTTTCCAAAGGGAGTAGGTTGTGTGAATGGAGGTGCAGATATGCATTCTGGTGGGCAAACTTCAAAGGTACCCATATTTGGTAGATCCAGTTGATCTTTAAATATTTGTCAATCCACTCTTCTACAAGTCTCAAAAGGCAAATTTTGACCATGGATTGATACCCGTTTTTGCTTCTCTCATAATAAATACTTAATCTTGTTATGAAGATCCAGTAGTGCTCATCTGAGGCAAGACTGCTTCTGAAATTCCATAAAAAAAGATTTTAAATGCAAGCATGTAAAGAACAGTGAGACCAGAACAATTTGCAAAAGGTGGTCATTTAATTCACTTTTCTATTATGAAATATTGAAGACATAAAAAAGTTTAGAGACCAAGTATTTACTCTCTAGTGATATTTTGTTGCTTGTAAGATAAAAATCTGGGTTAATGAAAAAGACTTTGTTTTCAGATTAGAAATGCTGGAAATTAACAGTTTTGCCTAGGTGGTTTTTTTTTTTTTTTTTTTACTTTCTCTCTAATGTGTAAGATTAGCATTCATATCTTTTACAGGCATACCAAGCCTCCCTTACTGAAAAGTGAGATGCTATTGTCACCATCTAACTTAAATCAAAAACCTATCCAGGGAGAGAAGATTCCTGATGGAAAGCTTGACTTTACTCAGATGGAAGACAACCAGATAAAAAAACAAAAGGGAGACATAGTCATTCAGCTAACCTATTCTGGCCTTTTCCAGTCTTAGAGTGGTGTCATTTACTATCTGTGTGACTTTGGGCAGGTTCTTCAGTGTCTTCACACCTCAAGTTTCCTGAACAGTATGGTGAAGATCCTCTACCTCTTAGGGTTGCTGCGTGTAAAACCCTTAAAACAGTGCTTGGTGCTGCTGCTAAGTCGCTTCAGTCGTGGAACGGTGCTTGGTGTACAGTAAGTCGTTAATAAATGTTAACTCACTTTCCTCTTCTTCCTCAACAAAATGTTAGCTCCACCTGAGAGCAGAGATTTTGCCTAATTTCATTCTGGATTCTCAGCTTCTATTTTGCCCACAGTAGGTATTCCATAAATATTTGTTGGATGGACTAACTAATGAAAGTAGCTGGGTTTTAGGCTAAAAGTGAAAGAGAATTTGTCCTAAGTTTCATAGCTTGTGAGGGAAAAACAGACCTCAGGTTTAAGGCAGGTTAGGGAGGTAGGAAAGAATCTGAAACTAAGATGAGCAGATCAAGATTCTAGTTTAAATTCTTCTAACTCTCTGGGTGTTGAGACCAAAGTTTTCTTTCCTAATTTCTAAAATGTAAATTATCCTGAGGATTAAATTAAACTGTGTGTGAATGCTCACAATAAAATATAAAGGGATATACAATACAGATATTATTAATTTTTATCTCAGCAAGTTTGTCCATTGGATGATAATCAAATGATTCTATGAGAGAATCTTGGAAGAAAGAATCTTTAGCTAAGATTTAAGTACTAAAAATATTCAACCCCAGAGGTACCACAGACATAGACTAATTTTTTCCATCTGTGCAATTTAGGGTAGATTTGGCATACACTCAATACCAGGCAAGAAAGAAACTATGGTTTAGGCTGCTTTTAAAGTTAAAAAAAAAAAGGCAGAAAAAGAAACTATTTCCTTTTATAAGCATGAATGTTAGAATAGAAAAAGCCTTCATCGAGCAATTCCTCACTGAAGCAAGACTGTTTGATCCATGTGCTCTCCGAAGTTTCCCCACTCCCCATTTTTGCTGTAAATAATAGTTGTTTTGTATATCACGATTTATGCATTATGACCACTTCCCCTTCACCAAAGAAAAGTAATATAAGCTATTCTTTATCAGCCACATGTGACTCAGAGGTCAAATGAACAGTTCTTTCTAAGGTAAACTTAGATTAGCAGTATTTAAAGACCTAGAGTTAGGGATTACTCAAAACATTATGGCTTTAAGATTAGGCCCCACCCAAGATGCATCACCAGAACCTGGTTTTAAGTTTGAGAACTGACTTGAAAAAAAAGATAAAGGAGCAAAAAAAAAGTCATAGTGGGTGAGCTGATGACTCATTGCCTGTTCCTTGAACTTCAAGAATGACAAGATAGGAGAGCATAGGGTAGTCGAGCTTCTAAGGATGACAAGATGGAAGAGGGAAGAAAGGCAGTGCCCCACTGCAGACCAGATGTTTCAAGAAAGAGAGGAAATTCAGGGCTTAAAGATTTATATATGTTCTTAGAATAAAGGCAACAAATATAATTTCTGTGGTCAAGTTGTTAAGTGCATCCAAAAAAGGATAGTAGGAACTGACTCTGTGTTACCCTGTGGACTGTAGCCTGCCAGGCTCCTCTGTCCATGGGATTCTCCAGGCAAGAATACTAGAGTGGGTTGCCATGCCCTTCTCCAGGGATCTTCCTGACCCAGGAAGGTGGTTTTTCCAGTAGTCAGGTATGGATGTGAGAGCTGGACCATAAATAAAGCTGAGCGCTGAAGAGCTGATGCTTCTGAACTGTGGTGTTGGAGAAGACTCTCAAGAGTCCCTTGGACTGCCAGAAGTTCAAACCAGTCCATCCTAAAGAAAATCAGTCCTGAATATTCTTTGGAAGGACTGAGGCTGAAGCTCCAATACTCTGGCCACCAGATGCAAAGAACTGACATATTGGAAAAGACCCTGATGCTGGGCAAGATAAAAGGCAGAAGGAGAAGGAGATGATAGAGGATGAGATGGTTGGATGGCATCGCCGACTCTATGGACATGAGTTTGAGTAAACTCCGGGAGTTAGTAATGGACAGGGAAGCCTGACTGCAGTCTATGGGGCCACAAAGAGTCAGACACGACTGAACGACTGAACTGAGCTGAACTGACAATTCTTGGAAGGCATAGGGAACCACTTATAGTTTACCAAATAAACCAGATACTTTTAAACTCCAGCCCATTGATTTACACTGCTCTCTGCCCAGAACTCTCATCCTAGCTAGCAAGCCCCTAATGGGCTTCAAAGCCTGGCTCAGGCGGTTTTTTTCTCTGTAGGTTTCTTAACTTCTATTCTCTCCTACTACTCGGAATGATTATTCTTTTGTTTATGGAGTCATTGAAATTTAAGCATCTCATTCATTAAGTAGATTCATAAGGTTCTACCCTTTCTCAAACTTACTGAATACTCCACAGGGGTATAGGTGAGCCTGTCATTGTGCAATTCTTGGCACACCATATGAGCATAATACAGGTTTGTTGAATTGATTCAAATATTATTAATAGAAGAGGACCAAAGCATAAACAGATTTTCTAGGCCTGGGAATTATGTTAGGTCTGAAAAGTGTATGCGAAATCCACATATGAGATTCAGCTTTTCAGTCTTAGCAGAGAGCGTGAATTTACTCTTATTTTTAAAAAGTGTCATGAATGTATTTCTCTATATAAAACATTATTAATTCACCTTTGGCTTAGAACTGGCCCTCCCATAACCCAGTTAGCCAAAAGGTAGCTGAGTAATTTGAAATACTCTACAGCTGGAGTGGAAGTGCATTTGGGTTTTGCTTCAATCAGTGAAACTTTGTCTTGCTTTGCTTTTCAAAGAGCCTCTCAGTCAACCATAGCCTTTGAGGCATGAGCAGAAGGGAAGCCAGATGAGCTCTGTTGAATTCTAAACTTGCCACATTTTCAGCTCTAGCATTAAACTTTTCTTCTCTAATTAAACAAATTAACTAAAGTAGTACATAACGTAGTATCAGTTTACTTTTTTATCTTATCCATTATGCCACCTTGTTCCAGAGAGTCTTTAAGAGAGGTTTGGTTAAATGAAAAAAAAAAAAAAAAAAAAAACACCAAATTGTTCCACACTCATCTTTTTGGTTCTTTTGGTGAATTTTGGAAAAGTTTTCCAGTGCTAGTAACAGCATTTCTTGAAGCATCTTTTCTCTTTATATAGCAAATGATTCTGCAATGCCCACAGGTCAATTTTACCCTAAGACCCAGTGAGTTTTTTCAGCCTTGATCAGTCACTGGGCCCTCACCTAGGGCATAGAACAAGGTAGTTGTTACCCAGCATGTGTCCCAGCTAAATAAAATCATAGCTGAGTCACGTCTGAAGGTGCTCAGAGGGAACAGCATATAGATGAACAGGAACTCTGGAGTCAGTCTGCTGTCTGAGTTTGAATCTGGCCACACCTCTGGCTGGTTATGTGACCTTAGACAAGCTTCTTAACTTCTCTATGTCTCACCTGTCTTATCAGTAGAAAAGAAATCATAGTGGTAAGTGAATTAAATGTGTAAAGCACTTACATGGTAAGCATGCAATAAATGTTACCTCATATTATATACTTTATGTTTTTAGGCTACAATAAGAAATATTTTTCTCTATATTTTTATGTAAGAAACGTGGATAAAATTAAAACAAGGCTGGACATTTTTAGAACAAAAATTTATTTACAAAATCATAACTTGGTCTGTTTCGGTATCACTACTGACAAAATGCCTTTGGTTGAAATATAAGTTAAAGTGACAGATTGATTTTAGCAGTTAATAAAACCAGATACCAACACTATTCCATTTTCTTATTCCTATGTGCCTCTGAATACAGTTAAACAAAACAAAATTTAAAAAACCTTTATAATGTACAATGGCTTCAGCAAACCACTTAATTTTTTTTTTTTCTATTTAAGTGTTGGGACTGAGACAACTAACCTAAAATTTTCTATTTACAGAGAAAGCTCTAGAGAATGGGATAACTTAAAGATGGAGGTTAAATGGCTTTTACAATACAATATCCATATGACTTTATAAGAATGTAAAAAAATAATATTAGTGAACAGTACATATTGAAAAATTTCTGACAAATTCATTTATCCAGCATCATGCTGAGGAATCAAGAGGATTTCTCCATACATTTTAGAGTTTTATTTTATTTGCTGATTCAGTCTTGCTCCATATTAACATAGCTATCGCCAATATAACATGTGATAACCAGTACCCATGGAAACCACATTTTTATTTTTAAAAATTCTCTGCTAAACTTTACTTCCCAGCTGTGGTTCAAATATATATACATGCTTATATGCATGGTTATATGCATGGACTATGCATGGATATAAGCATGGTGATAAACGTGTAGGTATTTAATGCCCCTTATTCAGGACTGTAAAATTAATGGCATCTGACATCTAACTGTAAGAAAAACTCACCCAGATTGGAAGATAGTGAAATGACATGTAAAAGATTCTTCTGCCTGAATTTAAGAATACATCTATACTGGGAAGAGGGGTGGAGAGACAAGGGTAGAAGCAGAAGTAGATATAGAAGAAAAGAACTACACTGGTTCAACAAACTCAGGTAATTAATTTGAGACAATGAATAAATAAATCAACAAATGCTCCATTTTTGTCTTCCGAAAAAAGAAATCATTGACAATCTTTACTAACAATTTTTAAATTGGTCCATGAATATATTTTTTACAAAGGAAAAAGTTATATTACATATTGAATATATCATAATTGTAGTCATCTAATACAATCCTCTGCTGAGATATCTAACACGTCTTCATCTGTATTCTCTTCTACCTCTGGCAAGTTGCCCCAAAGTAGGAAATTTACACCTGAAAACAAAAGGTCACAAAATTATTTTGTGCTGACTACTGTCACAACTCAGAACAAGATATATAAAACCTTTTATATTAACATTCTTATATGAAATCATAGTGTTAGCAGTTCAGAGAAAAGCTAATAAAAAATGAACTGCAAATAACATGATTGATACCTAGATATTAAAACTATCTAACATCTAGAACATAACCATTCTTTAAATCCTTTTAATTAAGGGCTTGAATTCTAGAATCTTGGAACTCAAAAAGATCTCAGGAGTTGATTTACTCAAACCTTGCCCCCAGCTACATTATGTCATAATCACTCTATACTGATAATTTTCAAATCTATTTTAATGATTTTTAAGAATGGAAATCTCACAAAATCTTTTGAGATTAAATGTCTCTTTGGAGGATGCATGGAAAGACTTGAATAAGCTTCCCTGTCTCCTCAACCAGCATGAAGCTGCCGGTGCCTTTCTTCTGATTAAAAAAAGCAGGGTTTTGGAGCCAGTTATAATATGAACTGGGCTTCTCTAGTGGCTCAGATGGTAAAGAATCCGCCTGTAATGTTTGAGACTTGGGTTCAAACCCTAGGTTGGGAAGATCCCCTGGAGAAGGGAATGGCTACCCACTCCAGTATTCTTACTTGGAGAATTCCAAGGACAGAGGAGCCTGGAGGGCTACAGTTCATGGGGTTGCAAAGAGTCAGACACGATCAAGTGACTAACACACACACACACACACACACATTGTATTATAACTTGAAAGCACTAAGTTGAAAAAAAAATACTATTATTAACTGACATCTTGGAGAGCCAATAAGAAAGCAAATCTCAACTGTCCAGTTGTCAGTATGGACACAGGGAGGACTCAGCAACTCTGGATATCCACACTACACAGCGGGCTTCCCTGGTGGCTCAGGTGGTAAAGAATACGCCTGCAAAGCAGGAGACCCGGGTTTGATCCCTGGGCTGAGAAGATACCCTGGAGAAGGGAATGGCAACCCACTCCAGTATTCTTGCCTAGGAAATCCCATGGACAGAGTAGCCTAGTGGGCTACAGTTCATGAGGTGACAAAGAGTCAGACACAACTTAGCGAGTAACGCTCTGACACTGACTTGGGATAGTGGCCACATGGTGGAATGGAATGAGCCAGGGTTTGGAGATTTGGTTTGAATCCTGTTCCACCACTAACAGTATACCATGAATGTGTTTACTAATTTTACTACAAATGTATATAACCACAGGCAATATACATTATTATTTTGTGTATCTAAATTTTTACAGTATAGTATATGTATCTCTTCTAATTTGCTTTTTTCATTCAATATTATGTTTTTGAGATCTGCCTATGTCCATATGTGTAGATTTAGCTTATTTAGCTAATCTCTTTTTATTTCTGTTGGACATTCCATTGTCTGAATTTTTTTAAAAAATACAATCTTGAATTTAGCCCATCATTCACCCTTTTCTTTAACTGTCCATTTTGCACAGGTGCCCAAGGAGACATGCACAGAGATGTGCACTGCTACACTGTTAAGCAGTGAAAACAATTAATCTCTCTCTTGGTTGAGATACTGGAACTTAACCAGGCAAGAAATTAGCATCTACTTGATGTATAATGATGTCTATCATATTATTTTATATAATTTTTGTATGTTCGAATCATTTACAATAAAAGCACTTCTTTTCCCCCAAGAATGAATGATGTTTTGCTTTTGAACAGATGACAGGATAATAAGGAATCTCTAGGCTGAAATCTAAGGGACGATTAGAATGCATAAAGGTAAATGGAGTGCTTAACACAACCAATGTTTGAGGGCATTTGCCAATTCCAGGGAATCTGAACTGAGGTCTCCCAAGTCCCCTCAAGAGAGTCTCAGGAAATCAGGTCTACATGTGAAGGCTAACCTAAAACATAGACTTCCTGGGGCCCTTTCAGTCTAAACATTCTAGAATTTTATAAAGCTTGTGTACAGATTCCTTTGATGTTGCTGATTCAGGTGATTCAAGGACAGTTGCAATGCCATGAGCAATTCTGTTTTATATGAAGCATCTAGAAAAATCTTCCTTCAAATCATAATATTAGGGTAACAGAGGAGAAGTTTGATATTCTTGGAGTCAATACTCAGAGACATGAGTGGCTCAGCACAATTCGTTCAAAGGAGAAAAAATAAACTGAGAGCCTGGATCTGACAGAAGCAGCACCTTCCTTTCTCTGTTAAGAAGGAGGAAGGAAATCCTGTGATACATCTGTTTCTCATGGATTAGATTCAATGCAAATGGAAGAATGCTGGGCTTTTCTCTTTGAAAAACTGACCAATATTAAAAAGTAAATCAAAACTGAAAAACCTCCACCCCGTGTTTTGAGTTCTATGAAGCAGGAAAAACAGTATCAAAGCAGAAACTTCCTTTAATGTGTTCCATGAGTAACACAAATGTAACACTGGAGGCCTAAATTAGGAGCCTATATCTCACTTAGGGGAGTTCAGAGACGTCTTCACTCAAAAATGGCCTTCTTAACATTCCAGAGCCTTAAATTAAGGTCTCCAAATGATGGGTTGAGAGTCACAAATGAATGTCAGGTGATTTTTTTTTTTAAAGAGTCTATAAAAACCCAAGCATAAATGAAAGGTTTAAAGACCCTAACAACCCAGCTAACAACTCAAGATCTCATAGTCTGTGAAGGCAAATCATACTTTAAAAAAAAAAAAAAGAAGAATATATTTTAAATTCTGAATTAAAGTAAAACATACATTTAAAAACCTGAGAATGTTAGTGCCAACTTAGATTGTCAAATTATTTAAACTTCTTCTATAAACTAAAGTTCTATGAACATTAGTTCCCACTAAAAAAGTCTCACTGAAAGTCACCTTGGTGTGTTAGCGGACATTAGACGCTGAGAACATGTGTCCTATAGCAAAACTGACAGGTTGCAGACAATGTAAAATGTGTTATGTAGCTATGCTTCAAGAATTTGTTGTACATTTTTTTACTAAATAATCAATTCAACATATTGGTATTAAATATTTTCCTTGACTAAACTTTTGTCATAATTTATTAATATAGATGTCAAAATGTCTGTTTTTATCCTGAAGCAACATCACCAAACACCGTTTACCTAGTTATCCTTCCCCCCAGCTCCCAATGACCCTAGCCTCTTCCCTTTTCTTAAACACACACACACATACATACAATTGGCTGACAAATCTAAACTATTCCAAAATTTTCTGAAGCCATATTATATATCAAAGCAGCAATTTAGAGCAATTAAAATATTAATTTTAAGAGACAAGAAATCC
Organism: Oreotragus oreotragus; assembly: GCA_006410675.1. Taxonomy (NCBI): domain Eukaryota; kingdom Metazoa; phylum Chordata; class Mammalia; order Artiodactyla; family Bovidae; genus Oreotragus; species Oreotragus oreotragus. Next base: position 296,250 of record SJYX01020075.1, read on the forward strand.
AGCCAAGTTTGAGGTTCTTAAATATGATGTTGAAAACAGAAATGCAAAGAAAGGCAATGCCAAAGAATGCTCAAACTACTGCACAATTGCACTCATCTCACACTCTAGTAATGCTCAAAATTCTCCAAGCTAGGCTTTAGTAATACGTGAACCGTGAACTTCCAGATGTTCAAGTTGGTTTTAGAAAAGGCAGAGGAACCAAGATCAAATTGCCAACATCTGTGGATCATGGAAAAAGCAAGAGAGTTCCAGAAAAATATCTATTTCTGATTTATCGACTATGCCAAAGACATTGACTGTGTGGATCACAATAAACTGCGGAAAATTCTGAAAGAGATGGGAATACCAGACCACCTGACCTGCCTCTTGAGAAACCTATATGCAGATCAGGAAGCAACAGTTAGAACTGGACATGGAACAACAGACTGGTTCCAAATCCAGGGGAAAGGAGTATGTCAAGGCTGTATATTGTCACCCTGCTTATTTAACTTATATGCAGAGTACATTATGAGAAACGCTGGGCTGGAAGAAGCACAAGCTGGGATCAAGATTGCTGGGAGAAATATCAATAACCTCAGATATGCAGATGACACCACCTTTATGGCAGAAAGTGAAGAAGAACTAAAGAGCCTCTCGATGAAAGCGCAAGAGGAGAGTGAAAAAGTTGGCTTAAAGCTCAACATTCAGAAAACTAAGATCATGGCATTTGGTCCAATCACATCATGGCAAATAGATGGGGAATCAGTGGAAACAGTGGCTGACTTTATTTTTTTGGGCTCCAAAATCACTGCAGATGGTGACTGCAGCCATGAAATTAAAAGACGCTTGCTCCTCGGAAGGAAAGTTATGACCAACCTAGATAGCATATTAAAAAGCAGAGACATTACTTTGCCAACAAAGGTCTGTCCAGTCAAGGCTATGGTTTTCCAGTGGTCATGTATGGATGTGAGAGTTGGACTATAAAGAAAGCTGAGTGCCAAAGAATTGATGCTTTTGAATTGTGGTGTTGGAGAAGACTCTTGAGTCCCTTGGACTGCAAGGAGATGCAACTACTGCATCCTAAAGGAGATCAGTCCTGGTGTTCACTGGAATGACTGATGTTGAAGCTGAAACTCCAATACTTCAGCCACCTGATGCGAATAGCTGACTCATTGGAAAAGACCCTGATGCTCGGAAAGATTGAGAGCAGGAGGAGAAGGGGATGACAGAGAATGAGATGGTTGAATGGCATCACCGACTCAATGGACATGGGTTTGGGTGCACTCTCGGAGTTGGTAATGGACAGGGAGGTTTGGCGTGCTGCAGTTCAAGGGGTTGTAAAGAGTTGGACACGACTGAGAGACTGAACTGAACTGAAATATGATGTTGAAGACAGAAATGCAGAAATGCAGAAATGCAGAAATTGAAGACAGAAATGCAGACAGAAATACTAGTTTTGGCTAGTATTTGTTTCTATAAGTAAATGTTTGGGATAAAATTTTCAAAATTCTACTCTAATGGATACAATCCAGGTGAGAAAGTCTCAGATGGGATCCTGAAATGATCTATGGAGTGAGTGAGTGAGTGAGTGAAGTTGTGCCTGACTCTTTGTGACCCCATGGACAGTAGCCTGCACCAAGCTCCTCTGTCTGTAGGATTTTCCAGGCAAGAGTACTGGAGTGGGTTGCCATTTCCTTCTCCATGATCTATGGAGAGGTTCACTCAAATATTGATAGACAAATGTTACAGGAATTAAATTAATTCTTACCAGTAGAGTCTAGTCTGTTAATACCGTAAACTGCCTGGCTGTGAAACATCCAGAAGTGTCCGTTGTTGCAGGAAAGAAGGCAGGAACAACATGGAACAATCACGTGATAACCTACAATGTTCCCACTAAAAAGGAAAGTAAATATTATTAGATACAAGGTAATATCCAACCATGCAAACCTTTTAATATGCTATTATAAATAGACAGACCATATAAAGATCTCATTTCCTCCTAACAACCTCATTTGCTGGGATCTTTGGGATGGGAGTTACTCTGATAATAGAGTTCTACTGTCAAGTGGGAAGAGAGTCTTTAAATGAAATAATAGTAACATATTCTCAGTTTCTTTGTTAGTATTGTTTTATGCATTGTCCCTTCAGAAGTTAGTTTCTAGTTGCCATAAGCTTGTGATTAGTCCAAAATTGATGGGCTGTACAGACAAAATACATTAAATAAACCCTGATGTTTGGATAAAAGGTTTTTGCTCTCCCCAGGACTATGGTAAATCAGGTTCTTTTATGTTCCAGCTCCATGCCAGCACCTAAAAACTGTTTCAACAGATGGAGGAGTAGGAAGACAGCATGAGCCCATGAAAACTGAACACAAGCTGGCTGCTCTAATTTTAGTCTCAGTGTGTTTGAAGGAATTCAGAAATGAAGCAAATCCACAGCTCCTAGAGAAAGTTGAAAAAGTTTTTACTGTCTCCAGGGTTATCCTTCTTATTAGAAATACCTCACTCTTCCATAGGTTTTTCTTCCCTATCTGATCACTTTAAATAGACTGAATATACAGGAAACATTTTAGCTAGCACTGTTTTGTTTTTTAAATGACAACATGAACTGCTTATACCTTGAGTTGTAAAAGTTCCTATTATAGCTTGTTCCCACCCTATGAAATGTGAGTCAGTCATTTTTGCGACGTCCTATAAAAACTACTGTAAAAGGTACCAGTCCACCTAAAACATATTCTAATCATAATCTTGAAAGGCAAACGAATGAAAGCAAAGTTGTTCTTGCATTAGTCTGACAGTTATTTGTAAGGTTATATTACAAGAATAAATTCTACAGCTTTAATTACCACCTACATTCATTCATTCATCCACTCATACTGCTAATATTTACAGAGCATCTACTATGTGTCAGGTACTGTTCTAGGTGCTAGGAATAAAGCCCTTGTGTTCAGGGAGCTAACATTCTTGTAGGTACACCTCAGATCATTTTTCTCCCTTATTAAAACTCCTTCAATGGCTTTCCATTGGCCAAAAATGAAAACCCAAAGAAAGACCTTTCCTACCAAAGTTTGAAAGTGAAAGTGAAAATCACTCAGTTGTGCTGCCTCTTTACAGTCCATGGAATTCTCCAGGCCAGAATACTGGAGTGGGTAACCTTTCCCTCCCCCAGGGGATCTTCCCAATCCAGGGATCGAACCCAGGTCTCCTGCATTGCAGGCGGATTCTTTACCAGCTGAGCCAAAAGGGAAGCTCAAGAATACTGGAGTTGGTAGCCTATCTCTTCTCCAAGCCAAAGTGTAGATCTGTGCTATCCAAAATGGGCTACTGAACACTTGAATTGGCTAGCCTGAATTGAAATGTGTTGGAAGTATAAAAAATAAACTTGATTTCAAAGACTAAGAATAAAAAATAAGAATGTAAAAATATTTCATTAATAATTTTTATGTTAGTTACATATTGAAATGATAATATTTTGGATCTATTAGGTTAAGTAACGGGAAAGGCAATGGCACCCCACCCCAGTACTCTTGCCTGGAAAATCCAATGGACGGAGTAGCCTGGTGGGCTGCAGTCCATGGGGTCGCTAACAGTCGGACAGACTGAGCGACTTCGCTTTCACTTTTCTCTTTCATACACTGGAGAAGGAAATGGCAACCCACTCCAGTATTCTTGCCTGGAGAATCCCAGGGACAGGGGAGCCTGGTGGGCTGCCGTCTATGGGGTCACACAGAGTCGGACACGACTGAAGTGACTTAGCAGCAGCAGCAGGTTAAGTAAAATATCCAATAAAATTAATTTCAGGACTTCCTTGTTAGTCCAGCAGTTAAGAATCCACCTGCTAATGCAGGGGACATGGGTTTGATCCCTGGTCTAGAAGATTCCACATGCTGTGGGGCAACTAAGCTGTGTGCTGCAACTATTAGGCCACGCTCTAGAGCTCACAAGCCGCAACACCTAGCCTGTGTTCTAGAGCTCACGAACCCTCACTGCGGAGCCTGAGTGCTGAAAGTACTAAAGTCAGTGTGCCTCTGAGACTGTGCTCCACAGCAAGAGAAGCCAGCACAATGAGAAGCCTGCACAGCACAACTAGAGAGTAGCCCCTCTTGCTGTCGCTAAAGAAAGCCCGTGTGCAGCAATGAAGGCCCAATACAGCCAAACATCCATCAAAAACAATAAAATGTGTTAAAAATAAATTTCATTTGTTTTTATAATGAAGAATACTTTTTATAAAGAATAAATAGAAGTTACTCGAAATTTTAAAATCACATATGTGACTTGCACACTTCTATTTGATGGTGTTGCTCTGGACTATCTGGATTCTGAGTGTATCTCTAATCTACCCAAACTCTCTCATCTAATGTTCACAATGTCTCAGCCACACTGGCCATTGTCTTTTCTATTAGTTGATATGTTTTTCTTGCCTTGGCTGTTCCCTATGCCTAGAACATTCTTCCTTTGGCTCCATCTTAGCTCAGTTTTTAGGATTCAATTCCAATGTTACTTTCCCTGACCATGTTATCTAAAATAACTCTTACCCACTCTCTCAACCTTTATTATTCTCTATCATTTATTATTATTATTTCCTTTGGAGTACTTCCCACCCTATTCAAGATCTTATTTATTTAAATATCATATTGATTGATTGATTGCCTTCCTACCAGAATAAAATACCACACAAAGAGTTTGCTAATTCGAATGATCAAAATTTATAATCCAAATCCTATTTAAATGAGAAAATCTCAACTGTTTTTTCCCTAGAATTTAATCCCATAGGATTAATAATACTCAAGTCTGTTTGCCTCTCAAAAAATCACAGTAATAGCTTTCATCTGAGTTGTAATTTATAGTTTACCAAGCCTTTTAACACTCATAATTCACTTGATCTTCACAACAACTCTATAGGTAAATACAAAAAATATTTTAATTTTTATCTCAAGAAGATATCTTCTTGAGATAAAAATTAATTAAGGAAACAGAGGTTCAGAGGTTTAAGACATTTACTCAAGGTAATAAGGATAGGGCGAAGGCTCAAACCTGACTTTTATTACTGCAAATCGAAGTGTTTCCCCCACCCCCCAAACTACACTGCCATTTTCTGAAAGTTAAAGCAGGTATTTGTTAATGCACTTCAAAAAATTGTAAAGTGAATTAAGACTCTTTTAAAAGACAGTTCTAAGTAACAAATGGTTCTTCAACTGTTCACTGCATGGGTGATAACCACTGCTTGATGCAGCCCACTGAACCTTTCTCTGTACTTCAGTGTCAACATTCATCTCCCAAACCCAGGGCTATTTGGAATATTGCCACACGTTACCATTTTAAACATGCGATGTCCTTCAGTTTACATTTGCAGATTTCAGTGAAATAGCATCTTCCAATGAAGTCCACTGCACTAGATGGAAAAGTTTAGAGATAGTCAAATGTACTTTTAAAAGAATGCTGTGAAAAACACATAAAGTAAAATTTGCTATTTTAACCATTTTTAAGTGGATAGTTCATAAGTGTTAAGTGTATTCACATTTTTTGTGTGCAACAAATCTACAAGCTTTTTTCATCTTGCAAAACTGAGTCTATACCAATTAAATAACAATTCCTCATTTCCCTCTTCCCCCAGAACCTGGCCATCACCATTCTACTTTCTGTTTCTATGAATCTGACTGCTTTAGATACCACAGTTAAGTGGAATAATGCAGTATTTGTCTTTTTGTGATTGACTTATCTTTCTTAGCATAACATCTTCAAGGTCCATCCATGTAGCACGTAAGAGGCAGGATATCCTTCCTTTTAAAGGATGGATAATATTTCATTATATGCATATACCACATTTTGTTTATTCATTCATCGCTGTACATTTGGGCTGCTTCAATCTCTTGATTATTGCTAACAATAAGAACTTGAGTGTGCAGATATTTCTTCTAGATCTTCCACTAAATTCTTTTGGATATATACTCAGAAGTAGGAGTGTTAGATCATATGGTAAATCTATTTTCAAGTTTTTGAGGAATTGTCATGTTATTTTCCCTAGCAGTGGCATCATTTCACATTCCTACCAACAATGCACTAGAGTTTCAATTTTTCCATACCCTCGCCACAATATGTACTTTTGATTGTGATTTAGCATGAATTTTATAGATGGGAGCTGAACAGGACACTAAGAGAAATTGTAAGAGAACTATAGTATATGTTGCAAGGGTAAATAAATATTTGTGAGCTCACTATAAATATGACAAACCTTCCATTCAAAAAATCTTACGCATTCATTGGTTCACACACATTTTAGTACATTAATCCAATCCCACTGTAAGCCCTACATGGAAGAATAGTAAAGAGAAAATATTTGGTTGTATTAACAGTTCACATATGTGAGCCCTCCTTATAACTATTCTATACTTACCAGAGCTAGTGCAAAGATGGATGGGTTAATATTTAAAACTGTTGTTTCTGTATGTGTTACTGAAAAGAAAAAGCAAAAAATCACTGAAACTTTGCAATAATAGGGTCCAGATTTATTGTCTAGTGCTTTTTCTTTTTGCAACACATACATACACAGACAGAGGTAGTTATAATAATCCATTTATCTTTATACTAAATGAAGGCCTTTGGCTTTGCCATTATGCATGACTACACTTAAACAAATGCAGATAAGATTTCAAGGGAGGAACGTTCACAGCTTTGAGTATATTTAATTTTTTTAAAAGTTTCTATCATCATCATGAAATCCATTTTAAAGTATTCTGTTTATTGGTGTGCTTCGTCTGGCTCTGTGTCCAAAGAAGAGCTGTCCATGTATATTTTGGATAATTTCTCTTTTGCTCTTGTGACAAAGTTTCAATAAAGAGTAAAATCTTGAAAACCATGTATAGGCACACACATGTTGACTATAGAAAGTACCTTTCTGAGTTAGAAAAAAGTATATTTAAATCAAATAAAGTGGCTATTTTTCTAAATAGGAAGCAAATTCTTAAAGATTTTACACCCCAAAGTGGGTAGTGACTGAAAACAGAATTTAAAAGGATTTAAGTATGCAAACAAATGCATAATATCTAAAGTAGGCCTTATGGGAGACACGGATTATTTCAGGGCTGTCTCTATTTCATCCCATAAAGATCTGTATGTCTTGCTCATTCAGAATGAGGGAGATTACAAGGAAAGAGTACGAATTAGGTGGACAACGGATCTGATTCAGCATGCCCACTGCCAAAAAAAAAAAAAGTAGAAAACTAGGAAATATTTTTTGGAGTAAAAGTTTATGAATAAAAAAGCAACAAAAAAATGATCTCTCTTCTCCAGCAGTACAGAGAATCTTGCTTAAATTACCTAGCCTCTCAAGTCATGGACTTCATCCAGTGAGAGGTTGGTTGGGTAGGGCCAGGGATTAAACTTAAGGGATCACATGACTATAATTGAACTAGAAACATTACATCAGGACTGACCACTCTGGTTAAACCACAGACTTTGTCCAGACAGTTTGCCCCCTTAGTTTAACTCCAAGGGGATCATCAGACTGTTGGGAGTGGCTGGAACACCAAAATGATAACCTCCTGTTGACTTCGAGAGGTTCAAGCCATACAATACACTTTCCCATTTAGTTAAAGGCTACCGTTGCCCGCCACTAGCATGACTTACTTGGTAGGAGGGATGTCTGTAGAGAAAAGGTCTATTTCAGTGTCAGCCAGCAAAACAGCCTTCATTCCCCTAGAGCTGAGCACTTGTTTACAGAATTTGCAACACAGGGTGGACACGCGCCGGTCCTTGAAACTACAGCTGCTGGTAGACATGGCGTCTCGGAAGGCTGAGGTGTGGGATTTTGAATACCCTCCCTAGTTTGATTTCCCCAGGCTAAAAAGCAAATTGTGAGGCCTCGAGCTTTTCTAAGCCCAACAACTGAGAAGGATATGAGTTCTTTTCTGTTCTCCCGTTCCAGGGTAGAAGTAATATGGAGTAGGAACAGAGAAGCAACAATCTTGGCTTTCTCTTTAACTTGCGAGAGGAAGGGAGAGGAGTTTGAAGTGGGGAGCAGGCAAACTGCAAGGTGCCTCGGGGAACTTCTCTACAGTTTTCCTGTCCTATTTGAAGGATCGTCTGTTCTTTATTTCCTTTTGCAATTCCCTTAGCTTCTCGCTGACGGGCTTTTATCTACAGGTTCCTTCCTACTCAAGCCTCCTCGCTCGGAGCGCTCCGATTCCTCTCTCTCTCTCGGATATGGGGCTAAGGTTCCCTACCCACGATTCCTCTGTGGAAATCTTTCTCCTCTCCTCAGGATTCAGAAACCCCCTCAACTTTTCCCACAGGCG
>SJYX01020076.1:3437-37116 GCA_006410675.1 Oreotragus oreotragus
ATAATGAAAAGGACATCTTTTTTGAGTATTCATTCTAAAAGGTCTCGGAGGTCTTCATAGAACCGTTCAGCTTCCTCACTGTTACTGGTCAGGGCATAGACTTGGATTACCATGATATTGAATGGTTTGCCTTGGAAATAAACAGAGATCATTCTGTCGTCTTTGAGATTGCATCCAAGTACTGCATTTCAGACTCTTTTGTTGACTATGAGGGCTACTCCATTTCTTCTAAGGGATTTCTGCCCTCAGTAGTAGATAAAATGGTCATTTGAGTTAAATTCACCCATTCCAGTCCATTTTAGTTTGCTGATTCCTAGAATGTCAATGTTCACTCTTGCCATCTCTTGTTTGACCACTTCCGATTTGCCTTGATTCATGGACCTAACAGTCCAGGTTCTTATGCAATATTGCTCTTTACAGCATCGGACCTTGCTTCTATCATCAGTCACATCCACAACCGGATGTTGTTTTTGCTTTGGCTCCATCCCTTCATTCTTTCTAGAGTTATTTCTCCACTGATCTTCAGTATCATATTGGGCACCTACCAACCTGGGCAGTTCATCTTTCATCTTTACCCTCTCTCAGTGCCTACTGTCTTACTTGGGTTTCTCTTACCTTGGACATGGGGTATATTTGTTGACCATGATGGCTACTCCATTTCTTCTGAGGGATTCCTGCCCGCAGTAGTAGATATAATGGTCATCTGAGTTAAATTCACCCATTCCAGTCCATTTTAGTTTGCTGATTCCTAGAATGTCAATGTTCACTCTTGCCATCTCTTGTTTGACCACTTCCGATTTGCCTTGATTCATGGACCTAACAGTCCAGGTTCTTATGCAATATTGCTCTTTACAGCATCGGACCTTGCTTCTATCATCAGTCACATCCACAACCGGATGTTGTTTTTGCTTTGGCTCCATCCCTTCATTCTTTCTAGAGTTATTTCTCCACTGATCTTCAGTATCATATTGGGCACCTACCAACCTGGGCAGTTCATCTTTCATCTTTACCCTCTCTCAGTGCCTACTGTCTTACTTGGGTTTCTCTTACCTTGGACATGGGGTATGTCTTCACGGCTGCTCCAGCAAAGCACAGCCGCTGCTCCTTACCTTGAACGTGGGGTATGTCCTCACAGCTGTGGCTCCTGATGTTGGGTGTGGGATATCACCTCTCTGCCGCTAGCTGCTCCTGTACCCCAGCCACCGCTCACCTCTCTCCCACTCACTGCTTCAGTCGTGTCCAACTCTGTGTGACCTTAGGGACTGTAGCCCACCTAGGGACTGTAGGCCCCTCTGTCCATGGGATTCTCCAGGCAAGAATACTAGAGTGGGTCACCATGCCCTCCTCCAGGGAATCATCCAACTCAGGGATCGAACCTGCATCTCTTACATTTCCTGTATTGGCAGGCAGGTTGCTACCACTAGCACTACCTGGGAAGCCCAATATGGGTATGAGAAAATATCAAACATCAAGTCTAGAAAAAAAATGCAACTATTTTAAACTCTCCTCTCAAAATAAAAATCTCCCAGATTGAATGAAAAGAAAATATAAATATATGCTGCTTCTGTAAGATAACAACCAAAACCATTGACACTAAAAACTTAAAAGGTTACTCAAGGTTATAGCAGCTGCTAACAAATGAAAATAACCCAGAGGCAGGCATTTTAGTATCCGAGTAGAATTCAAGGCAAAATGCATTAAGTAGGGAAAAGGTTACTTTACACAGACAGACGGTGTAGCCTAAAATGAAGACCCTAACAATCGTGAACTCTGGAAATGAATTAATTACATAGTATCCAATACTTTGGCCACCTGATGCGAAGAGCTGACTCATTTGAAAAGACCCTGATGCTGCGAAAGATTGAGGGCAGGAGGAGGGGACGACAGAGGATGAGATGGCTGGATGGCATCACCGACTCGATGCACATGAGTTTGGGTGAACTCTGGGAGTTGGTGATGGACAGGAAGCCCTGGCATGCTGTGATTCATGGGGTCGCAAAGAGTCAGACACGACTGAGCGACTGAACAGAACTGAACTGATCAAAGTGTAGGGCAAAGACCACTAGGAATGCATGAAAAAACTGACGGAAACTATTACAGTAGAATGCTTTCAGTGCTGCTGCTGCTGCTAAGTCGCTTCAGTCGTGTCTGACTCTGTGCGACCCCATCAGGCTCCCCCGTCCCTGGGATTCTCCAGGCAAGAATACTGGAGTGGGTTGCCATTTCCTTCTCCAATGCAGGAAAGTGAAAAGTGAAAGGGAGGTCGCTCAGTCATGTCAGACTCTTAGCAACCCCATGGTCTGCAGCCCACCAGGCTCCTCAGTCCATTGGATTTTCCAGGCAAGAGTACTGGGGTGGGGTGCCATTGCCTTCCCCGGCTTTCAGTGCTACCAAATGTCAAAGACACATTAAGCCAAGAATAAACAACAGAATAAACAAAGACACAGAGGTTTTGAACAATATAATGGATACATGTAAAGAATTTTTACCACATACACTTGCAGTGGTAATCTTAACCAAGCTCCTCTTTTCTCCTTTCCTATCTACTCCTTCCTCCCTTCCCCTTCTACCTACCTAGTTTCCTCACTTTTTTTTAGAAAGTGTGGAAATTGGAACATGTGTGTGTGTGTGTGTGTGTATAAAACTTACTTCAAATCTGTTTAGAATGATGGGGAATGTAAATAAATAATCTAATCAATATGGAAAAGTATTCTAAGGGCGTGAAGGAAGTTTTGATAACTACAGACTCCACAAGGCACCTCTTCCCTGAGCCTTCTGGTTTTGGAATGATGGTTTTGGAATCTCTCTCTGTGACCTACTATTTCCATTCAATCCAAAGACTGTTCAGCCTTCTTGGCCTCTGCTGGAGCATTATGGTGCAATAGCCTTTGACTTTGGCATGAAGAAGGGCCATTTTATTTTAAACTTGTTTCACTTTTCCCCCTTCTGGTGTGAGTTTTGTATGTATCTCTTAGGGATTCTGGACAGTGCCTCTNCCAAAGACTGTTCAGCCTTCTTGGCCTCTGCTGGAGCATTATGGTGCAATAGCCTTTGACTTTGGCATGAAGAAGGGCCATTTTATTTTAAACTTGTTTCACTTTTCCCCCTTCTGGTGTGAGTTTTGTATGTATCTCTTAGGGATTCTGGACAGTGCCTCTCAATCTAACATCTTCCCAGATGAGACCTGGGGAAGTTTGATTTTGGTGTTTTGCAATTACACAACTTTGAAGTTTGAGGGAACAGTCCACAGGACCACCCTTTCTTCTGACACCAGGTACAAGTGTGAGGGGTTCTCAAAACCACCTTCAGGGTTGATAATCTTCCCAAAGGACTCACAGATAGCTGTTGTTGCCCTTTACTAAAGGGAGAGACACTGATTAAAAACAACTAAGGAATGAAGCACAGAGGACAGAGTTCAGGAGAAGAACCAAACACAGAGCTCCTAGCTGTCCTCTCCCCAAGGAAGCATGGTACTGTCACTCCTGTGCTGATGCGTGACCACACGCATGGAGTATTGTCAACCAGGCAAACGGACCCAGGCCTCAGTGTTCAGAGCTCTTGTTGGGACTCACTGCGCAGACACGACTAATTGATTGCCCACAAGGTTAATTTCAGTCCCTCTGGAGGTTGGTTTCATGACCCAAAGCCCCCATGCTCTATCACATAGTTGGTCTTTCTGTCTTGGCAGTCCCCACCCTAAGAGTATCTAGTGTAGGCAGCCCCCACCCTACATCACATTGTTAGACTACTTGGCCTGGTCCAGGGCCTCTAGGAGAACAAAACACTCCTATCAGGCATGATGCTCCAAGGGGGCAATAACTCCCTCTTGGAACTGCTCCCTCATCCCCAGATCTCTCTGGGGGCAAGGATATATTCCCTACCACCCAGACATGCTGTGCCTTCAGCTTAAGTAAGGTGTATGGTGTGTTGAAAGAGATAAGGCACAGATCATTTTCTTAAAAAGGAATATTAATAGCACTATCTGGGATTTGCTGCGCTTTTCTACACATCAGTCACTGCACTACACCTCCCTGAAGTGTCAGCCCCTAGATGGGAATAGGTGATGATATCCTGCCCCCAGCGCCATGCAGATGAAGACCATAAGGTCATGTGATGGGTCCTCAGTTGTGCTAAGACTCGGCTCCTTCCTCTGCTGCCTCCAGTTCAAGGGGGCAAGTGGAAGATGCCTTTCACAGCAAAGTGACTACAACCATGGACTAATCTCAAAGTCCCACTGTGGGTAAGTTCGGGCAGCTGCAACTGGAATGAAAATCCATTTAGGCAGAGTTTATCTGTTTGGTTTATTACTGTCTCTTCAGCACTAAGAAGACTGTATAGCAAAAAGCAAATACTCAAAGAGTATTTGTTGACTGAATGAAATATCCTAATCTAAGCTTCATTCTGTAGTGTTAAGAAGAGTAGCAAGGTTCCTGGAGTCTAGCTGAGTGCTCAGTGACAATAGTAATTGCTGTCAGTACTATTATTTTTTTTATCAACTACTAACAAGCTCAGTAGGGAATCAGGACACTGATAGAAGTTCCTTTCAGGAGTGGAATGTGTATCTGATTGAAGTGAGTCTCTCTCTGTGCCCCTCAGGGATCGCATCTGAAAGTTATGGCATGGTCTGCGTAGCGTACTCTAGGATTGCAGAGGACAAAAAGCCCCAACACAAAACTGGGTTTCACCTATACAACTGTGCTTCAAGAAACTCCTATTTATTTTCTACTTCATCCATTTCCAGTAATATCTTAATGCTTTCTCCCATTTTCTTTTGATTTATCTTATTCTTTGAATTTTTAAATGCATACGATTTTCACTTTTAGCTTTCAATTTTTAAAAATGACGGTGTTTAGGGCTGTAAAATTTCCTCTAAGTATGGCTTAGCTATCTACTCTAAGTCTTATCATGACACATCCTCATCATTGCTTCTGAGTTAGTGTGTAACTGCATATTTTTTCCCTCACCAAATCCTGTAACTGACTGTTAACTTTTTAAACTAAAATTCCATATTCCCTGATGATGAGGCATTTGAAAGTATTGGTTGGGCTGGATTCCTGGTAGAAAATCTAAGTCTTGTAAAATCAAAGACTGAAATTAAGCTGTTTAAAATGGGACAGGCAGAGACTTTCCTGGCAGTCCAGTGGTTAAGACTCTGTGCTTTCACAGCAAGAGGAGTGAGTTCAATCCCCAGTTGGACAAATAAGATCCCACATCCTTGGCCTGGCCAAAAAAAAATTTTATTTTTTTTTTTAATGGGACATGCAACATTCAATAGCAAAGTTACTGGGCTTGCATCATAAAACATCACGTAACAAGACTGGCAGACTATTTATGTAGGCCCCTCTTCTGAGGTCCTTCCTTCAACAGGTATGGACACCAACCTCAATATCTCCTTCTAGAACTTTCTTGCATTGAGTGTGTCCTGTGCCAGTGCTCAGGAATGGCTCGGCTCACTATGCTTCTTCCGTTCATGAGAGAACACAATTCTCTACTGGCTGTAAGGGCGGGAGAGACAGCTGAGGGTCACTCTTCCTATACCTAAAAATAATCTTTTCCTTATGATTTTACCACTATAAATTCACTTTTAACATGTAAGACAATCATATCTATGCAGTTACTTATTTTTTTTAATTTTTAGAAGTTCCGTGGGTCCCACTTCTTCCTTGGTGATACTGTACTTCTGGTTCACCAGGAGCCCAGTCATTTCTTTTTTCTCCAAGTCTCGCCTGTGGGCCACACCAGTCCTGCGTGTTGTTCAATCACTTGGTCATGTATGACTCTTTGCAACCCCATGGACTACAGCATACCAAGCTTTTCTGTCCTTCACCAGCTCCTGGAGTTTGCTCAAACTCATGTCCATTGAGTCAATGTGGGCACTGGCTGAGTCTATCAGATGAAAGGCTAGCACTGTAGGTGCAAATTCCGGCGCCTCACTCAGGGATTTGCCTGAGTGGTTTAAAATGGGACATGCAGCAGGAAAATAATAAGCATCATCTGGGCAAGAGCCCTCAGATTCCAGAGCAAGATGACTCGGGGACTGACCTATAAATTTACTCCATCTTTCTCTCACACTGAGAATATCTGTCACCTCCAGGATGTGCTCATTTACTCACTGTGTAAACTTGGACAAGTCATTTCCTGTCTCTAGATCTCAGTCTCCTCATCTATAAAATGGGTGCAATACCAATGCCACTGACTCGCCATGATGATTAAATGGGAGAATGTATGTAAAACACCCAACAGAGTACCTGACACATAGCAAGTAATAAATATTAGCTTTTTTTTATTATTGCTATTGTTGTGCTAAGAATTAAACTCAGAAGTTTCCTAAATACTCTTAAATGCACTCTCAGCTATAAGTACTTGCAACAGTCCTGATAAGAAAACATAATTTAATAGAAAAATTAAGCTTTAAGTTGTGCGCTTAGGGAAATAAGAAAAATAAATATAGATATGTAGATATACTTCTGTAATAATAATGCAATTAAATGTTTGTTAACATATAATATAGCTATAAATATTTTTACTTGTCATTTTTCAACAGAATTTCCTTATTGCTTCCCTAATGGCTCAGTGGGTAAAGAATCTGTCTGCAATACAGCAGACACAGGAGATGCAGGTTCAATCTCTGGGTCAGGAAGAGCCCCTGGAGGAGGAAATGGCAACTCACCCTGGTCTTCTTGACTGAAAAATCCCATGGACAGAGGAACCTGGTGGGCTACAGTCCATGGGGTCACACAGAGTCGGACACGACTGAGCAANGTACTCTAGGATTGCAGAGGACAAAAAGCCCCAACACAAAACTGGGTTTCACCTATACAACTGTGCTTCAAGAAACTCCTATTTATTTTCTACTTCATCCATTTCCAGTAATATCTTAATGCTTTCTCCCATTTTCTTTTGATTTATCTTATTCTTTGAATTTTTAAATGCATACGATTTTCACTTTTAGCTTTCAATTTTTAAAAATGACGGTGTTTAGGGCTGTAAAATTTCCTCTAAGTATGGCTTAGCTATCTACTCTAAGTCTTATCATGACACATCCTCATCATTGCTTCTGAGTTAGTGTGTAACTGCATATTTTTTCCCTCACCAAATCCTGTAACTGACTGTTAACTTTTTAAACTAAAATTCCATATTCCCTGATGATGAGGCATTTGAAAGTATTGGTTGGGCTGGATTCCTGGTAGAAAATCTAAGTCTTGTAAAATCAAAGACTGAAATTAAGCTGTTTAAAATGGGACAGGCAGAGACTTTCCTGGCAGTCCAGTGGTTAAGACTCTGTGCTTTCACAGCAAGAGGAGTGAGTTCAATCCCCAGTTGGACAAATAAGATCCCACATCCTTGGCCTGGCCAAAAAAAAATTTTATTTTTTTTTTTAATGGGACATGCAACATTCAATAGCAAAGTTACTGGGCTTGCATCATAAAACATCACGTAACAAGACTGGCAGACTATTTATGTAGGCCCCTCTTCTGAGGTCCTTCCTTCAACAGGTATGGACACCAACCTCAATATCTCCTTCTAGAACTTTCTTGCATTGAGTGTGTCCTGTGCCAGTGCTCAGGAATGGCTCGGCTCACTATGCTTCTTTCGTTCATGAGAGAACACAATTCTCTACTGGCTGTAAGGGCGGGAGAGACAGCTGAGGGTCACTCTTCCTATACCTAAAAATAATCTTTTCCTTATGATTTTACCACTATAAATTCACTTTTAACATGTAAGACAATCATATCTATGCAGTTACTTATTTTTTTTAATTTTTAGAAGTTCCGTGGGTCCCACTTCTTCCTTGGTGATACTGTACTTCTGGTTCACCAGGAGCCCAGTCATTTCTTTTTTCTCCAAGTCTCGCCTGTGGGCCACACCAGTCCTGCGTGTTGTTCAATCACTTGGTCATGTATGACTCTTTGCAACCCCATGGACTACAGCATACCAAGCTTTTCTGTCCTTCACCAGCTCCTGGAGTTTGCTCAAACTCATGTCCATTGAGTCAATGTGGGCACTGGCTGAGTCTATCAGATGAAAGGCTAGCACTGTAGGTGCAAATTCCGGCGCCTCACTCAGGGATTTGCCTGAGTGGTTTAAAATGGGACATGCAGCAGGAAAATAATAAGCATCATCTGGGCAAGAGGCCTCAGATTCCAGAGCAAGATGACTCGGGGACTGACCTATAAATTTACTCCATCTTTCTCTCACACTGAGAATATCTGTCACCTCCAGGATGTGCTCATTTACTCACTGTGTAAACTTGGACAAGTCATTTCCTGTCTCTAGATCTCAGTCTCCTCATCTATAAAATGGGTGCAATACCAATGCCACTGACTCGCCATGATGATTAAATGGGAGAATGTATGTAAAACACCCAACAGAGTACCTGACACATAGCAAGTAATAAATATTAGCTTTTTTTTATTATTGCTATTGTTGTGCTAAGAATTAAACTCAGAAGTTTCCTAAATACTCTTAAATGCACTCTCAGCTATAAGTACTTGCAACAGTCCTGATAAGAAAACATAATTTAATAGAAAAATTAAGCTTTAAGTTGTGCGCTTAGGGAAATAAGAAAAATAAATATATATATGTAGATATACTTTTGTAATAATAATGCAATTAAATGTTTGTTAACATATAATATAGCTATAAATATTTTTACTTGTCATTTTTCAACAGAATTTCCTTATTGCTTCCCTAATGGCTCAGTGGGTAAAGAATCTGTCTGCAATACAGCAGACACAGGAGATGCAGGTTCAATCTCTGGGTCAGGAAGAGCCCCTGGAGGAGGAAATGGCAACTCACCCTGGTCTTCTTGACTGAAAAATCCCATGGACAGAGGAACCTGGTGGGCTACAGTCCATGGGGTCACACAGAGTCGGACACGACTGAGCAACTAAGCACCAGAACTTAAACTCCTCAGAGCTGCTACTTTGGCTTATTTGCAAGCTTTGTACTGATGTCTTTTATCTTACTGTGGAACTGGGAGCAATTTCTCTGTTCTTTAAACGGTATCACATGTAAGTTCTGTAAAACCAGGGATTGATACAGATGGTGTCTGAGTCTGATGTTAAAGCCACCATGTTCAGCTTCTAATAAGCAGATTCTTGACATCTGGGGGTGACAGGCCAGGCCCCTAAGATATAGGAGGAGTTTCTTGCTTCAGTACCAGTTCTCCAGCAGACAAGGCCACTCTGGCAAGCTGGTGACTCCCAAACACATTCAGCAATCAGGTGTATTTTCCTGTCAGTATGTACGTGAAAAACATTTCACTTATTTGCCAATATAAAAATCAGATTTCATATAATTAGCAAAGCTTGCTGTGGTTATTAAATATAGTATACAAAATTTAGAAAATGGACTTGAGAGTATAGACATGACTCACATACATGCATGCACGTACATGCACATATCCCATACCTTTTGCTATATCAAGAGTATTCAGTGTATATATATATATAATGTATATATATATATAAATTAGTAATTACATTAGTGCTGCTGCTGGTAATTACAATTCTAGCACTGCATCAGGAAATCTTTTTAAATACAGAAAAGTGTTCATTTACAGGGATGTTTATTATAGTCTTACTTATAATAATGAATATTGAAAAATCTAAATATTCAACAATAGGGAAGTTGCTAAGGAATTTATATCATTTCTATCTGTTTGAATATTATGTGGCCATTAAAGTGAAAACGTGAGTGTAAGTGGAAGTCATTCAGCTGTGGCTGACTCTTCGGGACCCCAATGGACTAAAGTACATAAAGTACATGGAATTCTCCAAGCCAGAATATTGGAGTGGGTAGCCATTCCCTTCTCCAGGGGATCTTCCCAACCCAAGGATTGAACCCAGGTCTCCCACATTGCAGGTGGATTCTTTACCAGCTGAGCCACCAGGGAAGTCCAATAATAGTGGAATGGGTAGCCTATCCCTTCTCCTGCAGATCTTCCCAACCCAGGAATCGAACTGGGGTCTCNATCTTCCCAACCCAAGGATTGAACCCAGGTCTCCCACATTGCAGGTGGATTCTTTACCAGCTGAGCCACCAGGGAAGTCCAATAATAGTGGAATGGGTAGCCTATCCCTTCTCCTGCAGATCTTCCCAACCCAGGAATCGAACTGGGGTCTCCTGCATTGCAGGCAGATTCTTTACCAGCTTTAAAGTTGTTTATAAAGAGTTAGTAATACATAATGTGAAATAAAATGCATATTAAAATATCATAGTTATGAAAAAGTATCTAGGCAGAGTAAAAAAACTGAAAGAAAATTGGCTCAAATGTCACTATGGATTGTCTCTGGATAGTAAAATTGAAGGTATGATTTTTCTCCTCTTTCCTTTTTATTTTCTAAATTTAACAAAATAAAGACATTTTAAATGAAACAACAGCCTTTGTTAAGGAAGGAAAGAAAGAAAAGAAGGCATAAGGACTGAAGAAGGAAAAAGAAGAAGAGAGGACATTTATTTCCTCTCCCTCCTCTTCCTGACCCTTGAAAGGTCCCATCCCAGGAATTTAGTCCAAGGAAGGCCTTATGAACTGCTGGTTTATTACCTGCCACTAAGGTAGAGTGTCCCTCCACATCTAGCTAACTAAACTCTTAGCATCTGGAAAGCTGTGGTTACTGTTTTTCAGCTCCACTGCTCAGAATAGGGTCTGAGTAATGTACTACTTCTGTTGAGGTAGTCTTTCCTTTTTCCGCCTCGGCCTGAACTATACCTTACAGGTTTAGTCTCTCAAACAGCCCAGGAGCCCAATACTGCAAACTTGTCCAGTCCACTGGAGCACATGGCCAAAGATACAAACTATGACTTGCAGAGACCAAAGATGAACTCTTGGTAATTCAGAGAATGGAGCAAAATCATTATCTTTGGGGTTGACTCTACATTGTCCCACAAGACAACCTTAAGTCCCTTCCCTTCTCTGCAAATCTGATGTTTGTCACACATTCACCTTTACTCCCCGAGTCAAAACCATCCCTTGGCCAGCTCACATTTCTGCAAATTGATGTCTATTTGTAGCAATTTGATTTGTTATCACTGGTTCAGGGACAATTTAGAGCAGATTTTGGCAGACTCTTGTGACAGCAGTCTGCCCTGTTGTTCTCCTTAGGGAAGACATCTGCTTTGCCAAGAAGATGCATTAGTTGTGGGTGACTGAATAAGACCATAATTAAGCTGTCAAAGTTTCCACCGGACTCTGCTGGGCCCAGAAACAGAAAAACTCAGTGATGCCCATCTCATATGTTGGTCACATCTACATTTGGTGTTAAAACACATCAATAAAGATACAGAGTACTTAGCAAAGAGACGAGGGCCTGAGAGCTTCATGGATAGTCTCTGAAATGGTTATTTCTTCCAGAATCACATGCTTCTAACCCAGGAGAACCCTGGAATCAGCCTAAAGATCTCCCACAAGTCATAATACGGCCAGAACAAGTTGGAATGAGCTTCATGAGGGTCTAGCCTTGCTCCAACTTGAGTCTTCACCTAGGACAGAGGCTTCTATTTACTGATGGCCAAGAAGATAAAAAGAAACAAGTCACGATTCCTCAACAAAAGATGACCGACTCAGGATGTCGGGGGCAGGGGTCATACGAGATTTACTGAACCAATAAATTCTGTTTCTCTATCCACTGAACCAGCCTTTCCCACCAAGAGGCACTCCAATTTTAATCATGGACAGCTTCACAAAAGAAAAAGAGAGGAACTAATTCTTGTCCTTGGTTTTGCCCTCCCTCACCAGTTCCAAACTACCAGGGACTGAAACTGCTCAGCCCCTGGCCTGTAAGTTCTCTTTCCCATGTGATGTAGTTTTGTGGAAAGAGCACAAGTTTTGGACTTATATCCACATGACCACAAATTGGTTTTGACCCTTACAAGCCTCAAGAGCTCAGGCAAGTGATTTAATCTCTGTATAAGATACCACCTTATACCTTGTGAGTCAAATGACATTTCCCCCCAAAGATCCTGGTAATGTCATCATTCAGGGGTCGCCAGCCTCTGGGATCTAATGCCTGATGATCTGAGGTGGAGCTGATGTAATAACAATAGAAATAAATGTTAGCTGCTCAGTCGTGTCCAACTCTTTGCAATCCCATGGACTGTAACTTGACAGGCTCCTCTGTCCATGGGATTCTCCAGGCAAGAATAGTGGAGTGGATTGCCACTTCCTCCTCCAGAGGATCTTCCCAACCCAGGGATCGAACCTGGGTCTCCTGCATTGCAGGCAGATTCTTTACCGTCTGAGCCACCAGGAAAACCCCATAGAAATAAAGTACACAATAAAAGTTACGTTCTTGAATCATCCTGACATGATCGCCCACCGCCCAGGGGAAAACTGTTTTCCACGAAACTAGTCCCTGGTGCCAAAAAGGTTAGGGACTGCCGTCGTAATAGATGCTAGTTCCTTTCTTTATCATATAGCTGATCAACAAGGTCATTCAAGGGTCAGCCCAAGTGTCACTGCCTCAAAAAAGCCTTCCTTGACCACCCACTCTAAGGCATCCTCCCACTCTAAGTCCCCACTCTACGTTGCTGATAAGCACATCACCTTGGAGATGTTATTCATTTACTCATTCATCTATTTGATTGCTTGCTCATTGGATGCCTTGCCAGCCATTACTCGCTCCACAATAACAGGGGCCTCTGTTTTTGTTGCCCACTGTATACAGCACCCAGAGCAGTTCCTGGGACACAGAGAGACCCCATAAAATTTGTTGCATGAATAAACTGTAAGCCTGGACTCTAGCTGAGATGATCCCCTCGGATGAAGAGGGAGGCATGGCCACTTGCCTGTTTTATGGGACCAGGGCTTCAATAAAGCTTCACAGGCATACCATGGCTTTCTGGGCCTGTGATGGTTAATTTTATGTGTCAGCTTCATTGGGCTAAGGGATACCAGATATCTGGTAAAACATTATCGCTGGGTGTGTCTATGAAGTGCTTCTGGAAGAGATTAACACCTAAATGATAGATTGAGTAGAGCAGATCACCCTCATCAGTGCAGGTAGGCATCATCCAAATTGCTGAGGGCCTGACTAGAACAAAAGCTTGGAGAAAGGGCAGGTTTACTGTCTTTGCTTGAGCTGGGCCGTCCATCCCCTCCTGCCCTCCGCCATCAGTGCTCCTGGTTCTCAGGTCTTCACATTCGGACTGCAGTGCACTGGCAGTCTCCCTGGCTCTCCACTTCGCAAGTGGTAGTTCCTGGGGCTCCTCGGTCTGCATAATTGCAAGAGCCAATTCCCATTTTGTCTCTTACTGGTTTTCTTCCCCTGGAGACTCCTGACACTACAAGGTCCTAGATCCTAGACAGGAAGTCTCAGCAGGTGGTTCAGAGCTCAGGGGTAAGAGCTTTGCGGCACAGAACTCACTACTGTGTGTCTCCACAATCTTCCCGTCTCTAGTAAGCAGCTGAGCAAGGGAAGAGGCTCCCATCCGACCAAATCATGCTGAGACCTTCTCATTCTGGATCCCTGAGAAGACATTCCCAGNATAAATGTTAGCTGCTCAGTCGTGTCCAACTCTTTGCAATCCCATGGACTGTAACTTGACAGGCTCCTCTGTCCATGGGATTCTCCAGGCAAGAATAGTGGAGTGGATTGCCACTTTCTCCTCCAGAGAATCTTCCCAACCCAGGGATCGAACCTGGGTCTCCTGCATTGCAGGCAGATTCTTTACCGTCTGAGCCACCAGGAAAACCCCATAGAAATAAAGTACACAATAAAAGTTACGTTCTTGAATCATCCTGACATGATCGCCCACCGCCCAGGGGAAAACTGTTTTCCACGAAACTAGTCCCTGGTGCCAAAAAGGTTAGGGACTGCCGTCGTAATAGATGCTAGTTCCTTTCTTTATCATATAGCCGATCAACAAGGTCATTCAAGGGTCAGCCCAAGTGTCACTGCCTCAAAAAAGCCTTCCTTGACCACCCACTCTAAGGCATCCTCCCACTCTAAGTCCCCACTCTACGTTGCTGATAAGCACATCACCTTGGAGATGTTATTCATTTACTCATTCATCTATTTGATTGCTTGCTCATTGGATGCCTTGCCAGCCATTACTCGCTCCACAATAACAGGGGCCTCTGTTTTTGTTGCCCACTGTATACAGCACCCAGAGCAGTTCCTGGGACACAGAGAGACCCCATAAAATTTGTTGCATGAATAAACTGTAAGCCTGGACTCTAGCTGAGATGATCCCCTCGGATGAAGAGGGAGGCATGGCCACTTGCCTGTTTTATGGGACCAGGGCTTCAATAAAGCTTCACAGGCATACCATGGCTTTCTGGGCCTGTGATGGTTAATTTTATGCGTCAACTTCATTGGGCTAAGGGATACCAGATATCTGGTAAAACATTATCGCTGGGTGTGTCTATGAAGTGCTTCTGGAAGAGATTAACACCTAAATGATAGATTGAGTAGAGCAGATCACCCTCATCAGTGCAGGTAGGCATCATCCAAATTGCTGAGGGCCTGACTAGAACAAAAGCTTGGAGAAAGGGCAGGTTTACTGTCTTTGCTTGAGCTGGGCCGTCCATCCCCTCCTGCCCTCCGCCATCAGTGCTCCTGGTTCTCAGGTCTTCACATTCGGACTGCAGTGCACTGGCAGTCTCCCTGGCTCTCCACTTCGCAAGTGGTAGTTCCTGGGGCTCCTCGGTCTGCATAATTGCAAGAGCCAATTCCCATTTTGTCTCTTACTGGTTTTCTTCCCCTGGAGACTCCTGACACTACAAGGTCCTAGATCCTAGACAGGAAGTCTCAGCAGATGGTTCAGAGCTCAGGGGTAAGAGCTTTGCGGCACAGAACTCACTACTGTGTGTCTCCACAATCTTCCCAAGTCTCTAGTAAGCAGCTGAGCAAGGGAAGAGGCTCCCATCCGACCAAATCATGCTGAGACCTTCTCATTCTGGATCCCTGAGAAGACATTCCCAGTGTTCTTCATGGATAATCCCAGAAGTGAACAACAACAACAAAAAAAAAAACCCAGGAGGAAACCTGCTTGGGAGGGAAGGTTGGAAGCACAAAGAACCAATTACATGTTTTCTCAGCCACAGAGGCTGAAAGCACAAGTCTTGGGTAGGAGCCACAGAACACCTTCTGTTTAGCTGGGGAACCATATCTGGGCTCAGCTATCAACTTCTGCTTAACATTTCTGTGTTAAAAAAGAGAAGAAAATCTATCTCTAGTAAGAGGAGACCGTTCTTTAGAACTGTCTTTAGAACAGTTCTTTAGAGACAACTGAAATGAAGTAACATTTTTAAGACTCACAGGTAATCTAAATAAATATAAATAAATAAAGTACCATTTTCTCCCCCATCCAATTAGAATATTTAAAATAACTCCCCAAACTGACTGACGTGAGGTAAAATGTCACATTCCAACATGACTATTAGAATAAATTACTATAATATTATGGAAAGGAATTTGGAATCTTAGAAATATGTACACATCTGCCACTTTTTTGATTGTGTAAATTATATTTTGCACACCCCCAAGTGGCACTATTCACTTGCAAGAATTATGGTTTAATTATGGAGACAATTTTCCCACAAATAGCAGTCAAGTGTCTGGAGGAAAGGGTGCCTCTTTCTAATTTGCACAAAGTTGCCTTATCAGCTACTGGCAAGGGTGATTGACATATGTGAGCACAGTAGCTCCATTTCCACGAAATCTACACAAAGTAAAAAATTTCCCAATGTGGAAAATGTTTTATTTACAAAGATGTTCATCTCAGCATTATTCAAAACTTGCAAACAACCTAAATGTCCAATAGTCAGGAAATGATTAAATCAGCTGTGGTATATACAATTGGTATTTATGAAGTGCTTATAATAACATAGAAAAAACTCTCTGCTATGCTATCATTATAATTTTATACTTAGGGATACAAAATTGTGTATACAGCATGATTACCACCATGTAATGCAAACAAAAAATTTTAACAGCTATTCATAATAAAAATGCAGGACGGTAATAAGCCAAGATATTAGCAGCAGTTGTTTTCGGGTGGTAGAATTACTGATGCTTATTTTTGCTACTCTATTTACTATATTTTCCAAATATTTTAATGAGCATGTATTCATTTGATATTGAAATCTCCACCAATAAATTTTTAGAAGCAGAGAAGAGTTAGAAATTAGAGAATTAAAACCTTTCAAAATTCTGTGGCTGAGACAAGAAGGCATTGAAATGCCTGATGTGGTATTTCAGCCCTTATGGAGGATGTTTTAGTACCTGAGCCAAAGAAATTATTTTTCACCACCTGCTCCAGGAACCGTCAGTGAGAGCAGGAGCCAGAGATTAAAACTCTAAAGGAGAGATAATGCCTGTCACCAAAAGTATAAATGCCTGAATATCAGTCACCAGACCCCCAAGTAACTCTGGGTACTGTCTATGAGGTGACCAAAAAAAAAAAGCCTTTATCCAATCATCATGGGATGGTTATGCCAGAAACACTCCTAAAGATCTCTACTTCACTTCTATTAGGGATAGCAACCAGTAATTTAAGTTTCAGTGAAATCACTGAAATCATTGATCTTATGCCCTCTGTTGCTACATTTACTACCCATATCACAAAGGAGATTTTTAGTTTATTTTTGCTTAGTCGCTAAATCCTGTGCAATTTTTAAGGACTGTAGCCCGCCAGGTTCCTCCTTCCATGGGATTTTCAGACAAGAATGCTGGAGTAGGTTCCCGTTTCCTTCTCCAGGGGATATCCTGGCCCGGGGATTGAGCCTGTGTTTCTTGCACGTGTCCCCTGCATTGCAGGTAGATTCTTCACCGTTGCGCCACCAGGCAAGCTTCACATTTTTACTTACTTGGGACTAAATGACTTATTTTGTGTTTTCTAGGATTCCACTCCTAGGATAGGAGAAGGATGACTCTGAGAAGGCTTAAAGGTTGGGATGGTTTTCTTCCTGTCAAACCTGGACAGTCACACTCTTCAGGCTCTCCCCTGCTGCTGCTGCTGCTGCTGCGTCGCTTCAGGCGTGTCCGACTCTGTGCGACCCCATAGACGGCAGCCCACCAGGCTCCCCCATTCCTGGGACACTCCAGGCAAGAACACTGGAGTGGGTTGCCATTTCCTTCTCCAATGCATGAAACTGAAAAGTGAAAGTGAAGTCGCTCAGTCGTGTCCGACTCTTAGCGACCCCATGGACTGCAGCCCACCAGGCTCCTCTGTCCATGGGATTTTCCAGGCAAGAGTACTGGAGTGGGGTGCCATTGCCTTCTCCGAGGCTCTACTCTACCCATTCCTTAATGGTCCTGACCCAGCCAAATAGAATATGTAGGCACAGCCTACCCCTAATCATAGACACAAGAAAATCTGACCTAAATCCGAAGTCTGGCATGCTATAGGTCAATCAGGTTTATTTCTTCAGTAGTCTCTATTATATTTCCTCTGCCTGGCCTCTGACTTAGTTCAGACTTCTGTGTGGACTGGAGCCCTGCCCTAAATCCTACCCACTTGATTATCCTTGGTTGTTCTAATACTCCCATATGGCTGTTGAGGTTCTACTTCAAACAATAGGAAGCATCCCACTCAACATTACTGTCTGCTATTACCCTTTAGGTTACCACCAGGAAATTGCTACCACCAGGCCTCTCCCACTAGATCATGGATGCATCCTTTTGGCACATATTTTTGTGAATATCTATAAGATGTCAGGCATAGTTCAGCTTCTGTGGATTCCATGATGACTTTTCCACAGAAAAGTCAAAGCCCTCGCCTCGTTGAAAGTTACATTCTAATCAGATAAGTAGAAAATGGACAAATGACCAAATAAAGAACTAAAGATAATAAGATGATAGATTTGAATAAATAAAATGAAAGAAATAATAAGGATGGTGAGACAGAGCAGAAGAAATTACGCCTAAACTGAAGGATGGGAATGGGGCAGTCATGGCAATTGCTGAGCCAAATTAGGACTTTTGTAAATGAAGCTCACATCCCATAGACACAGTCTGAACTCTGCAATCAGACTGTGTTTGTTGACGGTGGCCATGCCTGCTGCTGGCCTTCCCCAGGGGGCACCCCCGCTTTGACTTCGCAGCATGCCCTGTAGCTATAAAAACTATGGCTATTTTGTTAGGCTTATGAGGCACTGACTGAAGGGCCAAGGACAATCATTAAGATGGATACTGTCGTATTCTCTGAACAATAGTTTCCAAACTTTAGCAAGAATCGTGTGAAAGACATATCATCACTCAACCCCACTGCCAGAGATTCTGATTCAATATTTCTGGGCAAGGAAAACAAAAATAAACAAGTGAGAGGGCATCAAAGTAAAAAGTTTCTATACATCAAAAGAGGCAATTGACAAAATGGAAAGGCAACCTATTAAATGGGAGAAAACATTTGTAAATCATATATCCAAAAGGGGCTAATATATGCTTAAAAAACTCATACATCTCAATAGCAAAAACCCCAAACAACCTGATTTAAAAATTGTCAGGAAATCTGAATAGATATTTTTCCAAAGAAAAAAATGTTAGTCACTCAGTCATGTCTGACTCTTTGTGATCCCATGGACTGTAGCACACCAGGCTCCTCTGTCCGTGAAATTCTCCAAGCAAGAATACTGGAGTGGGTTGCCCTTCCCTTCTCCAGGGCATCTTCCTAACCCAGCAATAGAATCAGGTCTCCTGCATTGCAAGCAGATTCTTTACTGTCAGAGCCCAAATGTTTCTACATAGCAAAGGAAGCCACTGACAAAAAGGGAAGGCAACCTACTGAACAGGAGAAAATATGCAAATCAGATACCCAGCAAGGGGTTAATATCCAAAACAGGGGCTTCCCAGGTGGTGCTAATGATAAAGAACCAGCCTGTCAATGCAGGAGACATAAGAGACTCGGGTTCGAGTCCCAGGTCAGGGAAACCCCCTGGAGAAGGGCACGGCCAACCACTCCAGCATTCTTGCCTGGAGAATGCCATGGACAGAGGAGCCTGGCAGGCTACAGTCCACGGGGACGCAAAGAGTCAGACACGATTAAAGTGGCGGAGCACACATGTCCAAAACAGATTTCAAGAGCTTACACAATTCAATAGCAAAAATCCCAAACAACACAATTTAAAAATGGGCAGAAAATCTGAACAGACATTTTCCCAAAGAAGCCCTATTATACAAATGGCCAACAGGTACATGAAAACCTGATCGATGCTATTAATCATCATGGAAACACAAATCAAAACCACAGTGAGATATTATCTTACACTATTAGAATGGCTATTATCATTCACCAAGAAGACAAAAGATAACATGTGTCAGCGAGGATATGGAAGAAAGGGACCCCTTGTGCACTGTGGTGGAAATGGAAATTGATACACCACTGTGGAAAACAGCATGGAGACTCCTCCAAACATTTTCATCGAACTACCATATGATTCAGCAATTCCATTTCTGAGTATTTATCCAAAGGAAATGAAAATACTGTGCTGGCAAGATATCTGCTCCCTGTGTTCACTGTAACATTATTTACAGCAGCCAAGACATAGGAACAACCGAAGTGTCCATGAAAGGATGAAGAAAATGTGATACATGTATAATGGAATAGTGTTCAGCTATATAAAAAAGAAGGATACAAAGCACTTCCATGTAAACAATATGGATGGAACTTGAGATGCTAAGTGGAACAAGCCAGACAGAAAAAGATCTCACTTATAAGTGGAATCTAAAAAAATGTGGTACACCTGAAACTAATATAATGTTATATGTCAAATATATTTCAATAAAATATTTATGGATAGGGCTCAGGAACTGAATATTTAACAACCAATCCAAAGAGATTTTTATAAAGGTAGTCCTTGGACTCTGTGTTGAGAAACAGCACTCAAGAACAAGAAAAATATGCCAATATTCAATATTTGGCAAATTACTATTATAACAATGCTTGGGGGGATGCAGTTTAGCCTAGCACCACAGTTAAATCCATGGAGTTTACAGTCAGGCAGAAACAAAGCGAATCTTGATTCTATTTACTGTGACCTCAGCCTCACTTTTCTTATTTCTAAAAAGAGAAAATAAAGAAGCCTGCCTCATGAGGTTATTATAAAGATTTCTTTTTCACTGTGAAAATTATTGAAGACACTTACTCAGGGCTTGGTATTCCAAAAACTGGTGTTTGTTAATGATGATGATGGTAATGATAGTGATAATGATGACAGGGATGATGATAGTGATGATATGTGACGGTGATGGTGATGCAGGAGGAGTATCTGAAAGGAGCATTTGGAAACCTACACTGGTAGAGTTCATTTTGAATAAACTGCATTTTTCCTAGATGAGGCATAGTTCTTTGCAGTTTCCAGTCTGGGAGAAAAGAAATGCTTAAATAAAGGAAACAAGAGAAAACAGAAAACAAAGGCTTGGGTATTAAATCTAGAGCCCAAAGGACTCCAGGGGTTTCAGAAGACAAATTAGTGAGGTCTGGAGAGTCACTACACTGGTCATCTGCTGTTTTGTTTGCTAAGCATTAAGTCCCTTCTCTTTTGATGTCAGAGCCTTGATTTTCCTTTGAAAATTCTCCCTTTCCCCCATCTTATTCTACCTTGTTTGCTGGTCCTGAGCCCACCACCCAGACCAGGAGTGAGACAGGGTCAGAGATTACTGCTTACTTCCTAAGGCATCTTGCAGAATGACATGGAATTAATAAGGACCAGGAGTGAGGCAGGGTCAGAGATCACTGCCTCTTGCAGAATGACATGGAGATTAATAAGGACCTTTGTTTGGTTTCTTGCTTACACTAATCAGTGTATCCATGTGGGGACAGAGACAAATACACAATTAGTTTGGTTCCACTAAGGTAAATACCTCAGCTCTTTGGTTATACCTGTGTTCAGGGCCATGACCTTCCCTCAATCCACACACCCTACCCACCTTAACACAGGCCTGGACACATCATTGAAGGAAATGCCATA
Source organism: Oreotragus oreotragus (assembly GCA_006410675.1). Classification (NCBI taxonomy): domain Eukaryota; kingdom Metazoa; phylum Chordata; class Mammalia; order Artiodactyla; family Bovidae; genus Oreotragus; species Oreotragus oreotragus. Next base: position 24,352 of record SJYX01020076.1, read on the forward strand.
AAGAGATGAACCAACACTCCAGAATGGCTGTTCTGGTATTGTCTTGGCCAGACAGACAAGTTATTCCCTACAATTACCCTAAATCATGCTCTTTGTAGTCCAAGCCTCAGCTTTTCTTAACCCCTTCCATTTGGGTTCCACAAAACAATGACTGTACCAGAACAGAATGGCTAAGACCCAGTGTGGTTCCCGCTCCAAGATGCTGAAGACATGAGAACGATGCATGCTCATGAATTCCGTCACAGCTGGGCTGCGTGTCTCAAAATGAAACTCCGGCCCTGAGGGAACCAGCTGGTGGTTCCCGCCCCGGCGGAGCCACTGCTCACCAGCCCAGAGGCTGTCAGGAGAGGCCTTGAGCTTCCTTCTACACCAAGGTGGGAGGCTCCCTGAGGGCCTCTCACACTTGCTGCAGGAAACCTGCTCTGCCTGGTATAAAACAACAGGCTGAGAACTGATTCCGTCTGGAGCAAATGGGAATTTTGATGTGCACACAACTCTGGTTTAGGGTGTCATTATAAGGCTTGTGGCCAACAGACCAGTCATGGCCAAACATAAAGAAGCAAGGCAGAGGTCACTTCTGCCTGCACTTGACTGTCTCTGTACGTGGGGTAGCCCTCCCTTTCTGGGGTCGAGTTGGCTTCTGAGCCGTGGACCGGGGCTTGCTCCATAATAACAGCTCCTCTAACTGTGCTATCTCATTCTTGAATCTGCATAATACCAACCAAAAGAATTTTGACTGCTTTACTGTAGTTAATGGATATTAGGGGAACAAGTGTGTGAATACGCTTTTACAAATTCTATAAACTGCCTACCATTCAAGCTATTGATATGCCTGCTTTGAAAACCATTTGCTCCTTCATCAAGTGAGAATAATGACACAAAATTTGAGGCATGCCTTCTCATGGCAGGGAGGAGAGATATATATAGTAATAGGAGCTGAATTATTTGTTAATTGCCTCTTCTATGTCAGATACTATACCAGATGCTTTACGTTAATTACGGCATATAATCCTCACAAAGATGCCTATAAAATAGGATTAATTATTTCCATTTGCAGGTGAGAATACTGTGACTGAAAGATATAACACTGTTTGCTCAAAAATCACAGAGAAAATAAAAGGAATAGTCAACCCTCAAATCCAGAGCTCTCCGATTTCCAGATACTTCCACCAAGAGATTCTTTCCCTAGGTATGCGTGCATACGCATACATGCAGACACACACACACATATTTGCACACAAGGACACATGCAGGGACCCACTTAGATGTCTATACAGAGGCAAAACACAAGCATATAGTCTATGTATATACATAAAAGTCTATATATAATAGCTTTGTGTATACTCGCCAGTCTGTGTACACATTCTCTCTGGACTGACCAGTGAGAACATGGAAGGTTCAGGCTCATCTCTTGAAGTGTTTATAGCAGTATGTGGCTCCACTTATTTACCTAGTGCCAGAAAACCAAGTGAAAAGTGGGCTAAGCAGGCCTTCCATCTGTACTGCCCTGTATTTTGGCCAACTCAACTGACAATTAGCACACAGACCCCAAAGAGTCCTCAAATACCTCCCTGCCTGAAGGCAGAGGCTATCCCAATGGCCAATGAGAGGCTTCTGCAGGGCCCTGCTTTCTCATTCTCCCACGTCCAGTAACCCAGTTCCTGTCNCAAATCAAAACCACAGTGAGATATTATCTTACACTATTAGAATGGCTATTATCATTCACCAAGAAGACAAAAGATAACATGTGTCAGCGAGGATATGGAAGAAAGGGACCCCTTGTGCACTGTGGTGGAAATGGAAATTGATACACCACTGTGGAAAACAGCATGGAGACTCCTCCAAACATTTTCATCGAACTACCATATGATTCAGCAATTCCATTTCTGAGTATTTATCCAAAGGAAATGAAAATACTGTGCTGGCAAGATATCTGCTCCCTGTGTTCACTGTAACATTATTTACAGCAGCCAAGACATAGGAACAACCGAAGTGTCCATGAAAGGATGAAGAAAATGTGATACATGTATAATGGAATAGTGTTCAGCTATATAAAAAAGAAGGATACAAAGCACTTCCATGTAAACAATATGGATGGAACTTGAGATGCTAAGTGGAACAAGCCAGACAGAAAAAGATCTCACTTATAAGTGGAATCTAAAAAAATGTGGTACACCTGAAACTAATATAATGTTATATGTCAAATATATTTCAATAAAATATTTATGGATAGGGCTCAGGAACTGAATATTTAACAACCAATCCAAAGAGATTTTTATAAAGGTAGTCCTTGGACTCTGTGTTGAGAAACAGCACTCAAGAACAAGAAAAATATGCCAATATTCAATATTTGGCAAATTACTATTATAACAATGCTTGGGGGGATGCAGTTTAGCCTAGCACCACAGTTAAATCCATGGAGTTTACAGTCAGGCAGAAACAAAGCAAATCTTGATTCTATTTACTGTGACCTCAGCCTCACTTTTCTTATTTCTAAAAAGAGAAAATAAAGAAGCCTGCCTCATGAGGTTATTATAAAGATTTCTTTTTCACTGTGAAAATTATTGAAGACACTTACTCAGGGCTTGGTATTCCAAAAACTGGTGTTTGTTAATGATGATGATGGTAATGATAGTGATAATGATGACAGGGATGATGATAGTGATGATATGTGACGGTGATGGTGATGCAGGAGGAGTATCTGAAAGGAGCATTTGGAAACCTACACTGGTAGAGTTCATTTTGAATAAACTGCATTTTTCCTAGATGAGGCATAGTTCTTTGCAGTTTCCAGTCTGGGAGAAAAGAAATGCTTAAATAAAGGAAACAAGAGAAAACAGAAAACAAAGGCTTGGGTATTAAATCTAGAGCCCAAAGGACTCCAGGGGTTTCAGAAGACAAATTAGTGAGGTCTGGAGAGTCACTACACTGGTCATCTGCTGTTTTGTTTGCTAAGCATTAAGTCCCTTCTCTTTTGATGTCAGAGCCTTGATTTTCCTTTGAAAATTCTCCCTTTCCCCCATCTTATTCTACCTTGTTTGCTGGTCCTGAGCCCACCACCCAGACCAGGAGTGAGACAGGGTCAGAGATTACTGCTTACTTCCTAAGGCATCTTGCAGAATGACATGGAATTAATAAGGACCAGGAGTGAGGCAGGGTCAGAGATCACTGCCTCTTGCAGAATGACATGGAGATTAATAAGGACCTTTGTTTGGTTTCTTGCTTACACTAATCAGTGTATCCATGTGGGGACAGAGACAAATACACAATTAGTTTGGTTCCACTAAGGTAAATACCTCAGCTCTTTGGTTATACCTGTGTTCAGGGCCATGACCTTCCCTCAGTCCACACACCCTACCCACCTTAACACAGGCCTGGACACATCATTGAAGGAAATGCCATAAAGAGATGAACCAACACTCCAGAATGGCTGTTCTGGTATTGTCTTGGCCAGACAGACAAGTTATTCCCTACAATTACCCTAAATCATGCTCTTTGTAGTCCAAGCCTCAGCTTTTCTTAACCCCTTCCATTTGGGTTCCACAAAACAATGACTGTACCAGAACAGAATGGCTAAGACCCAGTGTGGTTCCCGCTCCAAGATGCTGAAGACATGAGAACGATGCATGCTCATGAATTCCGTCACAGCTGGGCTGCGTGTCTCAAAATGAAACTCCGGCCCTGAGGGAACCAGCTGGTGGTTCCCGCCCCGGCGGAGCCACTGCTCACCAGCCCAGAGGCTGTCAGGAGAGGCCTTGAGCTTCCTTCTACACCAAGGTGGGAGGCTCCCTGAGGGCCTCTCACACTTGCTGCAGGAAACCTGCTCTGCCTGGTATAAAACAACAGGCTGAGAACTGATTCCGTCTGGAGCAAATGGGAATTTTGATGTGCACACAACTCTGGTTTAGGGTGTCATTATAAGGCTTGTGGCCAACAGACCAGTCATGGCCAAACATAAAGAAGCAAGGCAGAGGTCACTTCTGCCTGCACTTGACTGTCTCTGTACGTGGGGTAGCCCTCCCTTTCTGGGGTCGAGTTGGCTTCTGAGCCGTGGACCGGGGCTTGCTCCATAATAACAGCTCCTCTAACTGTGCTATCTCATTCTTGAATCTGCATAATACCAACCAAAAGAATTTTGACTGCTTTACTGTAGTTAATGGATATTAGGGGAACAAGTGTGTGAATACGCTTTTACAAATTCTATAAACTGCCTACCATTCAAGCTATTGATATGCCTGCTTTGAAAACCATTTGCTCCTTCATCAAGTGAGAATAATGACACAACATTTGAGGCATGCCTTCTCATGGCAGGGAGGAGAGATATATATAGTAATAGGAGCTGAATTATTTGTTAATTGCCTCTTCTATGTCAGATACTATACCAGATGCTTTACGTTAATTACGGCATATAATCCTCACAAAGATGCCTATAAAATAGGATTAATTATTTCCATTTGCAGGTGAGAATACTGTGACTGAAAGATATAACACTGTTTGCTCAAAAATCACAGAGAAAATAAAAGGAATAGTCAACCCTCAAATCCAGAGCTCTCCGATTTCCAGATACTTCCACCAAGAGATTCTTTCCCTAGGTATGCGTGCATACGCATACATGCAGACACACACACACATATTTGCACACAAGGACACATGCAGGGACCCACTTAGATGTCTATACAGAGGCAAAACACAAGCATATAGTCTATGTATATACATAAAAGTCTATATATAATAGCTTTGTGTATACTCGCCAGTCTGTGTACACATTCTCTCTGGACTGACCAGTGAGAACATGGAAGGTTCAGGCTCATCTCTTGAAGTGTTTATAGCAGTATGTGGCTCCACTTATTTACCTAGTACCAGAAAATCAAGTGAAAAGTGGGCTAAGCAGGCCTTCCATCTGTACTGCCCTGTATTTTGGCCAACTCAACTGACAATTAGCACACAGACCCCAAAGAGTCCTCAAATACCTCCCTGCCTGAAGGCAGAGGCTATCCCAATGGCCAATGAGAGGCTTCTGCAGGGCCCTGCTTTCTCATTCTCCCACGTCCAGTAACCCAGTTCCTGTCCTAGTTGGGGAGTATGCTTGGGCTCCTGAGTGTGGCTAGAGTTAATATAGGATGCTGGGGTTGAAAACAAGAACATCACTTTAGCCTTCAGGGACCTTTAGCCCTGGCACACAGTGGGGCCTCAACAGGTGTCTGTTGGCCAACTGGCCACTTAGCCAACAAGCAAAGGAAACCAGAAGTTCAGCCACAAATTCACTTCTGTGGCTAACAGTGGTTTACAGACTTCGGGCCTGCTACTCCTGAGAAGAAAACATTTGCAACTAACTTGTCCTGATTTATTATCTTCCCTAAGGAGGGGGAAGAGGCTCTGGCTCAGTGTCCTGTTTGGTGGTCCCACTTTCCAGACGACATGGGCATCCTTGAGCTAGATTCATCCTGGTAAATTCCACCAACCCACACAGGCACTGCTCTCCAGGGGCTGATTGCAAACACAAGCACCTACGCCAGGCAAGAACTGGTCCCCTCACCATATGCTGCTCCTATCTTCTTCAGCCTCTCAGTGTTGACTCCTGCCTACATATGATCTCCAGCTCTTTCTGTTTGGCTACCCTTTTAATTTTCTTTTAGCTTCAAGATTTTGACTTCCTGTTCATGGTGCATGAATGCCAAGTTGCTTCAGTCGTGTCCAACTCTTTCCCATGGACTGCAGCCCAGCAGGCTCCTCTGTCCATGGGATTCTCCAGGCAAGAACACTGAAGTGGATTGCGATGCCCTCTCCTCCAGGGGATCTTCCTGTCGCAGGCTCAGAATCTGCATCTGTTATGTCTCAAGTTCTTTACCACTAGCACCACCGGGGAAGCCTTGTCTTCCTGTTCACATCTGACTGTTTCTCCCCCTTTGTTTTGATATCATTTGTAGCATTTGCTGAGAAATCCCTCATTCAAGCCCTGACCCCTCAAAATCGTACTTAAAGATCTCTCCCTGTTCCCAATAAGAATCTCAGCCTTCTGAACATATTACAGGCTAAGGAATGAGTCCACACCCCCCTCCACACAAACACATAGAGGAGGGGGCAGCAGTCTTGCAAACATCCCAGTTACAAAGGGGAAGCATATCCTCCCAGGCCTTGGCAGCTGTATTCCACTGTGATGCCTCCAATTTAAATGCCAGGACAATTTACCCTTATAAAAAACACAGCCCCCCCCCCTCTGCCAGCAGGGACTGCATCTGTAACCACGGTAACAAAATCCAGGTGCAGCAGCACAACCACCGTTTCTATGAGGATGGAGAGCAGAGAGAGGGCAAAAGGAAGGAGAGACACTAAAATGTTCACATGCAGCCTGAGGTCTGCACAGGATCCACCTCTGTCCTCACTCAGCCCTGCCTGGAAGAGGTTAGGAACACAGGCATCTATTTCATAATGGAAGATGATCCTTTGCCAAGCAATCATACTCTTCTATCTGCTCTTCTACGCCCATCAAAACCTCTGCTCTATCCAGTTCTTTTATCTAAAAGCAATGGTCAATTTCAGGAGTGAAATAGTTGAAGCCATTGGTTGACTTGCCTAAAGCCAGGATGTCTCTCTGTGCAAAAGATGTGTTTGAGCTTGGTTTTCCAATTGAATGAGATACCTTCTCTCTCTCTCTCTCTCTCTCTCTCTCTCTCTCTTTCTCTCACTCTCTCTCTCTCTCTCTCTGACTTTTTCTCTTTTTTTTTCTCTCTCTCCTTTACTTTTTCACACAGCAGGCAGAAAGGAAGGAGAAGAAAGAGAAGATGTTAAGAACTCCCATTCCTTTGATCAACAGACATGGCACTAGAGCTTTAAAAGTTACTTGTTTAATACTTTCATCACTTACACTCTCCCATGCATGTGGCAGGATATGCCTCTATTTGGAGGCACACATCTGCATGACTGTGTGTACATGTATGAGTACAACCCAGTTTAATAATTTGCCTAAATGACAGTAACCATCAGAGGTGGGCATGCTCCGGATTTATGATTCCAAAGCTTTCTTTTCTTTAGAACATGTTGTTTCCCAAACAGAATTTCAAGGACTGCCCAAAGGCAAGCAACAAATTTACTTATTCAAATAAAATTCAATTGTCATGAAAGACACATCACACAGCTTGGGACAAATAAACAGGAGGACACCTCTGTTGAGTCTCTATTGTGGGTGGCAGTATTGCCAGACCCTCTCCACTGTCAGCCCTGTCTCGGCTCCTGAACATCGTGTGTGCCCAAACATAGGTCCCCTCTTCCTGCAAGCACAGGGAACTTGCCTACTTTCAGAAGTCCTGGGCACCATGAAAAAGGTGGGAAAATTCTCTTGAGGACGGAGCAGAATTACAAGCTGCTGCAGGAAGACATATCAGGAAAGATTTTGCCAGATTCAAGCGACACTCCTGAAGAGAACCCTTTATTTTGACTTTACTGTGTTTCTTCATCTCCACTTGGGCACCTGCCCTCTTTATCTCTGACACAGTGATGCCTCTCCGCTCTCAGCTCAAGACTTTGAACGCCTCCTGCACTACACTGTCCATTCTGGCCTTAACCATTTCATTTTCTAACTCTAACATGGACTTACAGTTGAAAAGTCCACACTGTAGACACTGAAACTTAATTCTGTGTTTGGGCACAGGTATTTGGATCAACTTAGTCGATGGCACCCCACTCCAGTACTCTTGCCTGGCAAATCCCATGGACGGAGGAGCCTGGTGGGCTGCACCTTTATTTTGACTTTACTGTGTTTCTTCATCTCCACTTGGGCACCTGCCCTCTTTATCTCTGACACAGTGATGCCTCTCCGCTCTCAGCTCAAGACTTTGAACGCCTCCTGCACTACACTGTCCATTCTGGCCTTAACCATTTCATTTTCTAACTCTAACATGGACTTACAGTTGAAAAGTCCACACTGTAGACACTGAAACTTAATTCTGTGTTTGGGCACAGGTATTTGGATCAACTTAGTCGATGGCACCCCACTCCAGTACTCTTGCCTGGCAAATCCCATGGACGGAGGAGCCTGGTGGGCTGCAGTCCATGGGGTTGTTAGGAGTCAGACAGGACTGAGCGACTTCACTTTCACTTTTCACTTTCATGCATTGGAGAAGGAAATGGCAACCCACTCCAGTGATCTTGCCTGGAGAATCCCAGGGACGGGGGAGCCTGGTGGGCTGCCATCTATGGGGTCGCACAGAGTCAGACACGACTGAAGTGACTTAGCAGCAGCAGCAGCAGCAGCAGTCATTCTCAAGGCTCAGCCCCTACCAGCTGCTGTAGCAAATTTTCTCCCATTTTCCATAGTGGAGAGAAAAACTAGACATAAAATTAACAAGGAAATATTATGACTTGAACAACACAGAAAATACTAACTAGACCTAAAAGACATCTATAGAGCCTCCCATGCCACAAAAACATAACACACATTCTTCTCGATTACACATGTGACAATCTCAAGTATAGATTATATGTTAGATGGCAAAACAAGTCTTAATAAAGGTAAAAGTACTGAAATCATACACGCTATATTCTCTGAACACAAATAAAACTAGAAATCAATACAGATAGAAATTTGGGAAATCTACAAATATATAGAAATTTCATAACCCACTCCTAAATCACCAATGGGTCATAGGAGAAATCAAAAGGGAAATTAGAAAATTCTTTGAGATGTATTAAAATGAAAGTGCAGTACCCCAAAACAAACGGAGGGCAGTGAAATGCTCAAAGGCACATTTATAGCTGTAAATACATACATTTACAAACAAGAATAATATCAAATCAGTAAACTAAACTTCCATTTTAAGAAGCTTAAGGAAGAACAAAACCTAAAAACAAGTTTACTAAATGTAAAGTAAGTATAATGAAGGAAAAATAAAGATTAGAGTAATAAATGAAACAGAATAGAAGAGAAAAAAGAAAGCCAAAAGTTAGTTCCCTGAAAAGATCAAGTAAACTGACAAACTTTAAGCTAGAATGAACAAGGGAAAAAAAAAAAGGAGATTCAACTTGCTAAAATCAGAGATGAAAAAGGTGCCATTACTATAGAAATTAAAAGAATTAAAAAGGAATACTATGAAAAAATTGCTTATTTAACTTATATGCAGAGTACATCATGAGAAACTCCGGGCTGGATGAAGCACAAGCTGGAATCAAGACTGCTGGGAGAAATATCAATGACCTCAGATATGCAGATGACACCACCCTTATGGCAGAAAGTGAAGAACTAAAGAGCCTCTTGACGAAAGTGAAAAAGGTGAGTGAGAAAGTTGGCTTAAAGCTCAGCATTCAGAAAACTAAGAAGATCATGGCATCTGGTCCATCACTTCATGGCAAATAGATGGGGAAATTGTGGAAACAGTGGCTGACTTTATTTTGGGGCTCCAAAATCACTGCAGATGGTGACTGCAGCCATGATATTAAAAGATGCTTACTCCTTGGGAGGAAAGTTACGACCAAACTAAACAGCATGTTAAAAAGCAGAGATATTACTTTGCCAATAAAGATCCGTCTATTCAAGGCTATGATTTTTCCAGTAGTCATGTATGAATGTAAGAGTTGGACTATAAAGAAAGCTGAGCACTGAAGAATTGATACTTTTGAAATGTGGTGCTGGAAAAGACTCTTGAGAGTCCCTTGGATTGCAAGGAGATCATACCAGTCCATCCTAAAGGAAATCAGTTCTGGGTGTTCACTGGAAGGACTGATGTTGAAGCTGAAACTCCAATACTGTGGCCACCTGATGGGAAGAGCTGACTCATTTGAAAAGACCCTGATGCTGGGAAAGACTGAGGGCAGGAGGAGAAGGGGACAACAGAGGATGAGATGGTTGGATGGCATCATTGACTCGATGGACATGAGTTGGGTAAACCCCAGGAGTTGGTGATGGACAGGGAGGCCCGGCATGCTGCAGTTCATGGGGTTGCAAAGAGTCAGACACGACTGAGCGACTGAACTGAACTCAGTGAAAAATTGTGCCAACAAATATGTATCCTAGATAAAATGAAAATTTTCCTAGAAAGGCACATACTACTGAAATTGATTCAAAGATAGAAAATTTCAATATACATATAATTAGTTTTTAAAAATAGCAATTTTTAATAATCCCATGAAGCAGAGCCCAAGACCAGATGTCTTTGTTCATGAATTTTCCAGCCTAGGAGGAAAAAATTTCCACCTTATTCTAGAAAACTAGTATATTACCCTGATGCCAAAACCAAATCCCTCACAAATAATGAAAACTTAGATGAATATCCATATTGAATATAGATGCAAAAATCTTCAACAAAACACTATCAAATTGAATCCAACAGCACATTAAAAGGATTATACACCATGAACAACTGGGATTTATCCTAGGAACGAAAGATTGATTAACATATGAAAATCAATGGATTAAATTATACTAATACATTAATAGAATAAGGGCAAAAAACACATATCATCTTTTTAGACACACAAAAAAGGCATTTGAAATAACAATATTATTTCATGATCTTAAAAAAAGAAACTACACTCAACAAACTATGAATAGAAGGGAATTTAAAAAGTCACAGCCAATCACATATGAAAATCAATGGATTAAATTATACTAATACATTAATAGAATAAGGGCAAAAAACACATATCATCTTTTTAGACACACAAAAAAGGCATTTTAAATAACAATATTATTTCATGATCTTAAAAAAAGAAACTACACTCAACAAACTATGAATAGAAGGGAATTTAAAAAGTCACAGCCAACATCATAAAGGTGAAACATTGAAAGCTGTGCTCCTAAAGGTCAGGATTAAGACAATTTTTTTTTTTTTCTCATCACTCTAGTCACCATTTATTGGAGGTTTCCGGCAGGGCAATTGGTCAAGAAAAAATAAAACACATCCAATTTGGAAAACAAGAAGTAAAATTATCTCTCTTTCAGACAGCATGATCTTGTATATGCAAAGTCCTAAGAAATCCACACAAAACTTTTAGAGTTAATAAATGAGTTCAGAGAGGCAGGATAAATTATCAACATACATAAATCGATTGTATTTCTATTCACAATTCAAAAGTGAAATTAAGAAAACAATTTGATTTACAATTGCATCAAAATAAATAAAATATTTAAGAATCAATTTATCAAAAGGGATCAAGACTTGAAATTTAAAATCTACAAAGCACATTTGCAAAAAAAAATCAAGATCTGTGTAAATGAAAAGGCATTTCGGTTCATGGATTGGAAGAATTATTAAGATGCCAGTAATCCCCCAATCAATCTACAGATTCAATATAATTCCTATCAAAACTCTGGTGCCTTTTCTTTTCTCAGAAATTGACATACTGATCCTAAAACATGTACTGAAATGCAAGGGACCCGGTATAGTAAAACAGTATTGAAAATAAAAAACAAAAACTGGGACTTGCACTTCTTAATTTCAAAACTTATTACAAACCTATAGTAATAAAGGATGTATGATACTGGCATAAGGTTAGGTATATACATTACTGGAATAGAATTAAAAGTCCATTAATAAACCTATACATTTATAGTCACTTGCTTTTGACAAATGTGTCAAGACAGCTCAATGGGGAAAGAACAGTGTTTGCTAAAAGCGGCACAGAGACAACTGTATATCCACATGTAAGAGATACTGAAATTGAACCCCTACCTCACAGCACATAAAAAATTAACTCTAAATACACCAAAGGCCTAAAAAGGTTAAAACTATAAAACTCTTAAAAGAAAGCACAGGGGTACATCTTCATGACCTTGCTCTAGGCAATAGTTTCTTAGATACTACATCGAAAGCAAAAGCAACATAAGAAAAATTAGATGAATGGGACTTCACCAAAATCAATCAATAATTCTGTGCATCGAAAGCCATTATCAAGAAAGTGAAAAGACAATCCACATAATGGGAGAGCTCATTTGCAGAAATATCTGATAAAAGTCTATTACCCTAGAAAAGAACACTTATACAATCTGATAATAAAAAGACTACTAATCTAAATCTTAAAATGGGAAAAAAATTTGAACAGACAATGCTCCAAAAACAATATAGAAGTGGCCAATAAGCACAAAGAGACACACATCACCATTCATCTTCAGGGAAAAGGGAAATGCAAGTCACAGTCACATCAGGATGCCACTTTATCCCCTTTAGAATGGATATAATCAAAAGGACAGATGATAACAAGTGTTGGCAAGGATGTGGAGAAAACGGAACCTTCATTCATTGGTAGTAGAATGTAGAATGGTGCAGACACTTTAGAAAACAGTTTGATAGTTCCTCAAAGAGTTAAGCATAAAGTTGCTTTCAGTTCAGTTCAGTCGCTCAGTCGTGTCCGATTCTTTGCGATCCCACGAATGGCAGCACGCCAGGCCTTCCTGTCCATCACCAACTCCTGGAGTTCACCCAGACTCACGTCCATTGAGCTGGTGATGCCATCCAGCCATCTCATCCTCGGTCGTCCCCTTCTCCTCCTGCCCTCAGTCCCTCCCAGCATCAGAGTCTTTTCCAATGAGTCAACTCTTCGCATGAGGTGGCCAAAGTACTGGAGTTTCAGCTTTAGCATCATTCCTTCCAAAGAAATCCCAGGGTTGATCTCTTTCAGAATGGACTGGTTGGATCTCCTTGCAGTCCAAGGGACTCTCAAGAGTCTTCTCCAACACCACAGTTTATAAGCATCAATTCTTTGGAGCTCAGCCTTCTTCACAGTCCAACTCTCACATCCATACATGAACACAGGAAAAACCATAGCCTTGACTAG
>SJYX01020076.1:37431-51179 GCA_006410675.1 Oreotragus oreotragus
TGTTTCCACTGTTTCCCCATCTATTTGCCATGAAGTGATGGGACCAGATGCCATGATCTTAGTTTTCTGAATGTTGAGCTTTAAGCCAGCTTTTCCACTCTCCTCTTTCCCTTTCATCAAGAGGCTTTTTAGCTCCTCCTCACTTTCTGCCATAAGGGCGGTGTCATCTGCATATCTGAGTGACTGACATTTCCCCGGCAGTCTTGGCTCCAGCCTGTGCTCCCTCCAGCCCGGCGTTGCTCCTGATGTGCTCCCAGCAATTCCACCCCTAGGTGTGTGTTGCTCGGTCACTTCAGTCATGCTTGACTCTCTGCCACCCCGGGGACTGTAGCGGCCAGGCGCCTCTGTCCATGGGATTCTCCAGGCTAGAATACTGGAGTGGGTTGCTGTGCCCTCCTTGAGGGCATCTTCCCCTACTCCTAGATATATACCCAAAGTAAATGAAAATATAGAACATACATCTACCAAAAGCTCATGCATAAATGTTCATAACAGCATTGTTCATAATAACCACAAAACGCAAACAACTCAAATGCCCATCAAATGGCATAAGTGTTATATGCCCTTAAAATTTTGTACATCCAATAAGTAAATGTTGTATATCCTACAATTGTATGTCATTTAGTAATAAAATACTGACAGACACTACAACAATGAACCTCGGAAACATTATGCTAAATCAAAGGAGCCAGACAAAAATGGCCATATATTGCACAGCAACATTTTTGAGAAATGTTCAGAATGCGCAAATCCATAGGCACAGAAAGTAGATTCATGGGTGTCAGGAGCTCAGGGAGAGTGAGGAATGGGGAGTAACTGCTAATAGATACAAAGTTCTTTTGGTAGGTGATGGAAATATTCTAGAGTTATACATTGGTGATGATTGCACAACCTTGTGAATATACTAAAAAGTACTAAACTGTATACTTTAAAGGTAAATTTTATGTTGTGACTTCTAGGTGAATTTTTTAAAAGAATGTATAACTTTAATCACAAGGAAATGTTATACAAACACAAATGAGAAATGTTTTGTTTAAAGAAAGGAAAGGATTCTTCAAAAATGTTGATGCCACAAAATTATGTGGGAATATTCTAGATTAAAGGATAATGAACAGGTGTAACAACTAAATGCAATATTACCTAACATTAGACTGGATCCTGTACTCAGGACAAAAAATACTTTGAAAGATATCATTAGATCAATTGCTAAATTGGTATATGGAATATTATTTCAATGTGAATATGGAATATTATATCAATATATATTTCTGAAGCTGAGAAGTGAGCTGTAGTTATATAAGAAAATATCCTTACCTTTAGGAATTACATACTGAATTACTTAAGGAGAGAGAAAATGAGAAATATTTCTTTTTCTAACCATCTACAGAGTGAGAGCATGCAAATGATAAAGGACATGGTATAAAAAGTTAACAACAAGTGAACCTAAGTAAAGAGCATACATTTGTCTTTTATACTCTTCTTATTCTAGCAATTTTCCTGTAAATGTGAAACTATTTCAAAATAATTTTAAAAAAAAATAATGTGGAGAGATTATAGACTGTACTTTTGAGAAGAACAAATTACCATCTTATCCTCTCGTGAGAGAATTTCTGTGCTACAGAAATACGAAGGTTTTGAAAGGTCTTCCCTCAAAAGTTCTTGGAAGGACCTGATATGTACTCCCTTAAGCATGAGTTGCAGAGATATAGACTGCCAACTCTCACCTGGACAAGAGTGAGAAATGCTCAGGTGAGGAAATAAGATGATGGTGGGTCAGCTACATCTCTACCACTGCAGAAAGGAGAGGCAAATGTTCCCATGGGCCAAGTGGGTGCTTTGGGAAGTGCATCAAAAAACAACTCAGGTGACTTTGAAAGGATCCTGGAAATGGGTGTGGCCTACCAAGAGGCATGGATCCCAGAAGGGTGTCAGGATCACAAACAGGATGAGGTGCATCAGAGGTCCTTGAGCAAAGGTATCTAAAGAATTCACAAAATTATGTTTTGAACAAAAAGAAAAAATTCTTCACTCAGGCTGTAGAATGTAGCTAAGGAAGAACTAAGCTGATTAGTTTTAGTTTAAATTCATGACCATAAACCCCAAGGTGTCTTTAGGGCTGCTTGAATCCTGCAATCACATTTCCCTGTGTCCTTTTTCTTCCCTCTTCTTCATATTTTCATCTCTCTTCCCAAACCTTCAGCACCTTATCTATTCCCAGAAGACGGTCTTTGTAGTTGACAATGCCAGGCTCTGTCCAGATCCCCTCTTGCTCCTTTATATTGAACATCCATGGTGATAACTTCCCAGTTCAAAACTTCAGCCTAGATCTATGAACTCTACAGACTTAATGAATCCAAAAATCAAGCCTGTTTTCCACCAACCCCCGAATGAGTCTTGTTTCTCCTTCAGCTTTTCTTATTTTGGTAAATGACAGATCCATCAGTCTAGCTACTAGCAGAGTCACCTGGAGTCCTGTCTCCTTTTTTTTTTTTTTTCTCCATCTGAAATACTACCTATAAACAAACCCTGTTGGATTTACCTTCAAAAGATCCAGAATATGACTATTCCTCACCCACCTCCCTAGTCTAAGCCGCCACCATCTGTTACCTAGATTACTGTAATCACTTCCTAAGTGATCTCCCCACACCTGACCTTCACTCTACATTCCTTTCACCCAGCAGCCAGAATATAATGTCAAATTCAGATGACATTCTTCATCCTCCCACATGTCTCCAGTGGCTTCCTAGCCTACCTGAAATAAAAGCCAAACTCCTTCCATGATCTAGGAGCCTAACATGACCACCCAATTCCCAACTGCCTCTCTGCCCCAACGCCTGCTGTTGTCCACCTCACTCATCCCACCAGCCACAGTGGGCTCCCTGGGGTCCTTGACTGTTTGGCCTCCTCTGCTTAGATCTTCCTCCCTGTACCTCTCCATGGCTCACTCGCCTTTCCTTCCTCAGGTCTCTTCTCAAATGTCACTTTACCAGAGAGTCTCTCATGGGTGGCTCTAGATAGAACAGCAAATTCCATTCCTAGGATCCCTAGTCCTGAATTCTTCTTTACTTCTCTGTACAGTCCTTATTAGGTATATAATATTGTTTGCCTGGATGGGAGGGGGCATTGGGAGAGGAATGGATATATGTATATGTACGGCTGAGTCGCTTTGATGTTCACCTGAGACTGTCACGGTATTGTTAATTGGCTATATCCCAATACAAAATAAAGTTAAAAAATAAAAATATATTATATTGTTATTAGCATAATTGTCTTGCCCTTCTTGAATATAATAAGCTCCATGGAGGCAGGGACATTACCACATTTGTTCATACTCAGAACTGAGANGATATATGTATATGTACGGCTGAGTCGCTTTGATGTTCACCTGAGACTGTCACGGTATTGTTAATTGGCTATATCCCAATACAAAATAAAGTTAAAAAATAAAAATATATTATATTGTTATTAGCATAATTGTCTTGCCCTTCTTGAATATAATAAGCTCCATGGAGGCAGGGACATTACCACATTTGTTCATACTCAGAACTAAGAATGGTGTGCCTGGCACAAATTAAGAACACAATGACTATTTGCTGAATGATTCAATGACTCCCTCCTCCAAGCCCAAATCCAGGACGCCGAGGCAGGCAGAAAGTGTGGGGGGAGGTGAAGCAATGCTAGCAAAGGGTGAAAGAACAGACATGCCCCCCAACCACACTACTGATCAACAAGCAGCAAGTCGGGGTGAAGGGGCTAGAGGAGAGTTTTAAACTGAATCTAGGACGGAAGTTTTGGTTTAAATCAGTGTCAGCTTGGTAAAAGCTGAAGACAAGACTCTTCTGATATCTGAAATAGATTAGAAAAGCTGAAACATTTCTCTGAATATGACCCAGTAGTGAGAAAAGGAGAGCGGACAGAACAGATTTAAAGCCAGTGTGGGAGAATACTCAAACTATTTCAGAGTCGCTCCCTGCCTAGTTCAGTCCATTTAATAAACAAGGTGCCCTTTCTCACTGCTGGTGCAGGGCACTGTGCAGAGGAAAGCATTGTGACCAGATCTAAACAAGCCAGTCTCCACTGGTGTGGAGAGACTCCTTTCCTTAACAAGGTCAACAGTGTCTTGCACCATGAGAAATGAAGACGTGCATGTACGTCAACTGGAACCATAGGAACAGGTAGGTGTTTTTCCCTATCATGCTTTTCAAGGCAAAGCCCGGATTGACCAACAAGTTCTGGGACTATCTTGATTAAAGCATGATGGCCTTGAGAGTGCCCTAGAGGGGAAGGGCTGATCATCCAAGAAAAGCATATCTCAAATATGTAAAAAGAAAGAATGTCATGAGGACAGGGGGCAGAGGTGAAAATCTACAGGGTGTGCTGAAAATTCAAGCAATGTAGCAAAGCAATAAAAGAAAAGGAATGTTAGAATATACAGTGAGACAAGAAAGAAGGGCTTGAGCTGAAAATGCCTTTGAGAATCCAGATCTTTCTATCCAACATATTTGATGGACACCCCCCAAAGCTCCAGTGAGTAGGCCCTTTATCTTAATAACTTCACCAAAGTCACTGAAGTGCATGTACTGCAGGATAGCTGTGGTCAGAGGATGCACTAAACCCCTGGAAATCTTTCTCCAAGTTGATTTAATCAGTTAATATAAACCATGCAGAGAAGACAGTAAATAGGGTCTCCTTGTTATCCTGGCTCCAACTGGCAATTTTTTAATCTTGTCCATGGGAAAATCAGATGGTGACTGCAGCCATGAAATTAAAAGATGCTTGCTCCTTGGAAGAAAAGCTATGACAAACCTAGACAGTATATTAAAAAGCAGAGACATTACTTTGCCAACAAAGGTCTGTCTAGTCAAAGTTATGGTTTTTCCAGTAGTCATGGACAGATGTGAGAGTTGGACCATAAAGAAGGCTGCGTGCTGAAGAAATGATGCTTTTGAACTCTGGTGTTGGAGAAGACTCTTGAGAGTCCCTTGGACAGCAAGGAGATCCAAACAGTCCATCCTAAAGGGAATCAGTCCTGAATATTCATTGGAAGGACTGATGCTGAAACTCCAATATCTTGGCCACCTTATGTTAAGAGTAAACTCATTAGAAGAGCCCCCTGTTGCTGGGAAACATTGAAGGCAAGAGGAGAAGGGGACGACAGAGGATGATATGGTTGGATGGCATCACCGACTCAATGGACATGAGTTTGGCAAGCTCCAGGAGATGGTGAAGGACAGGGAAGCCTGGCGTGCTGCAGTCCCATGGGGTCACAGAGAGTCGCACTGAGCAACGGAACAACAATGGAAAATCATGAGAGGTCCTAAGGAACGTATTGTTTAAACCAAATAAAGTGTTTTTCCAAGTTTTGCACTTTTGAAAATCTCCTTAGTGACACCAAACTGTACATCTATGCACAACCAATGGGCATCCAATATTTATAGTATCATTCAAAAGAAGTAATCCTCGCTTAGATAATGCAGAATTCAAATATATCAGGGTGCTTATAGCATGACAACATGCCAGGCAGTATTCTAAGAGCTTTATAATTATTGCCTCATTTAATTCTCTACAGAGAGCGAATGATTACTAAGTCATATAAGCTCTATAAGCTTAAATCACTTATAGTTACACTATAAGCTTATACTATACTTAAATCACCTATAGATCTAAGGACAGAGTGGCTAAGTAACTTCCCTAAAGTTAAACAGCTGCTGCTGCTGCTGCTAAGTCGCTTCAGTCGTGTCCGACTCTGTGTGACCCCACAGACGGCAGCCCACCAGGCTCCCCCGTCCCTGGGATTCTCCAGGCAAGAACACTGGAGTGGGTTGCCATTTCCTTCTCCAGTGCATGAAGGTGAAAAGAGAAAGTGAAGTTGCTCAGTCATGTTTGACTCCTAGCGACCCCATGGACTACCAATAAATGGTAAAACTCGGTTTTGATCCCCAGAAGTCTGACTCCTGGGTCAATATTCTTTAAAGGTAATTAAGCCTGAGAAACAGAAGCAAAAGTTGGGCTGCGCATTCATTCCTTTTCCCTTCTGAGCTACCTTGCCCTGAAAATGATTCACATCCAAGTTCTCATCAAGATGGATCTCGTTTTGCCCCTTTCATGAACCAGTCTCCTTACCTTTCCACATTCTATGCCAAGGATGTAACACCCAGGCCTTCTTCTTAATCTCCTTCACAAGACATATCCTTTGCTCTCTTTCACTCATCAGTCATGCTCTCTTTTCACTACTTTCTTAGTAAAAACTCTCACATGCTTTATACTATATACAAAGACTCCTTGAAACTCTGAGCAAAACTCTCAGCCTGGTACTGAGTGAAACTAGTCAGTCTCGACCTTGTAACTAGATTACTGGGATTCCTGAGGCCCAAGTGTTATACAACTCCCTTACCGTTTTAGGTTTATGGCATCCATAAGACAGTTATTCCCAGGAAACTGAAATTCAAAGGACATTTGAATGCCTCAGTATTAACAGCATTACCGTATGCTAAGGCACACGTATATGGTCATTGTACAGGCTATAATGGCTTTGTTCATCATCCGGCAATGCGCTGGCCTCCTCACAAGGATGATCTGAGATTGCCATTTCAAAAGCCCGAACTGCTGACTCTCCAGGCTACAACAGTTACATCTGAATAACTTCACAGGAAAGCCAAAATAGAGAATTTACATGTTCACCAAGAGCCCTGTGAAAATTAATAAAGATTAATATGGCTCACAAGAATATAAGAAAAGCATATTAAAACAATGGGAATTACCTCCATAAACTCTAACATGGCCAGTGGAAGAGGTACTTGGTAGCTTCCAACCAGTCTCTTAGAGCAATTGCCTTCAACACTTGGCAAATAATTAAGTCAGCCCCACTTCAAGGCTCAAGTGACCTCCAGAGACAGTCCTAGCCATCCTATGTCTGTCCTGTTGTCCACAAAATAAATAAATAAATAAATAAATAGAATGTACAGTAAAGATCATGGGAGAATGCTCCTGTCTAATTATGTAAAAGGTCTAGGACAAGATCCAGTGTGAGCATCAAGGTGACCCTCACATTTTGCATGTCTTGACAAACCAGTAAAGCCAGCTTGAAAAGGAGATGAGCCATCTTCATCTGGGAGAAACGCCAAGGGCTGATATGCGTGAAACCACAGGGGAAATCTACCATATTTTTAACACAAAGGAAGGAAAGGAGAAGGAAGGAGGGGACCAGAGAGGAGAACAAAGAGGAAGATGAGAGTAAAGAAAAGGAAAAGGCAACAGGAAAGGCAGGACCAGGGTGAGGAAGAGATGACTTTTGGCTGGGTCAAAACAGAATTACAAACTATTGTCAGAAGCTGAAATTTTCCCCTTCCTACTTCCCTTTACTTATCTCACGTTCTTATCTCTTTTTAACCGGAGATTGTTATTGACTTCTCTCCTTTGCTTTCCTTTGGGATAAGGGTTGTTGTTGCTTCTTAGCCTAAATCGTTTCCCATGGAAAAAAATGGACCAGAGTTTCCACATTTTAGTGTTCCAACATGGAAAAAAACTTGTAAGTTATTACTCAATTCTCACAAGAAAAGGCAGGCAAACTGAAAATCAGCAACTCTTCTTAGGCCCGTCAGAGAACGGTGGGCACGAGACAAATCACTTGCCCAAAATCTGGAGGCACAGGTAGATAGCAGAACGAGGGCTGCCAGAGCAGGATCCACCCCTAGAACCTGCTCAGAACACTTTGCTGTCCTTGTTTAGTCCCTAAGTCATGTCTGACTCTCTTTGTGACCCCATGGACTGTAACCCACCAGGCTCCTCCATCCATGGGATTTTCCAGGCAAGAATACCAAAGTGGATTGCCATTTCCTTCTCCAGGGGATGGTTCTGACCCAGGGATCGAACCTGAGTCTCCTGTATTGTGTATTCTTTACCACTGAATCACCTGGGAAGCCAAGAATACTCGAAGGTTAACTAACTTCTGGAGGCTTAATGTAGACTCACTTAATAGATAAAACTTCTTGGGGACTTAGCCTTTAGGGTAGGGAAGTCGTCATATCTTTTAACTCTAGACTCTACACATGGACATCACCAGATGGTCAACACCACACCAGGCTCCTCTGTCCATGGGATTTTCCAGGCAAGAGTACTGGAGTGGGCTGCCATTGCCTTCTCCCTAGCAGGGAAGAACAGCAAGTAAAAATAATAATATGGCATGCAGGGAAAAGGTGGTGAAAATTAGGGAAGACTTTTCACAGAATACGATGACCAAAGTGAGATTATAGTAGGTTAGAGCCAGGTGAAAAAAGGCAATGTTTGGACAGAGGACACAGCCTGTGCCATCGTAGGGGAGCGAGAGGCAGCATGGCACATGGGAGACTGACAATCTGGAATAGTTGGAGCCATTTCTGTGCAGACTGAATAAATCAAGCAACATAATGGGGAGGGAGAGGAAGAAGGAGAGAGAGAGAGGGAGGCAAAGGTGAGTGAGGAAAGAGTGAGGGAGGAAGCATCCTGTAGCCACTGGATACGATCCCACTTAGCAATGTCATTCATGGAGGGGGGTGGGTTATACTTCAACCATGTGGCTATTCCTGAGTACCTAGTAACAGAATTTTGTACCTTGATTCTTGATGATAATATAGGAAAATATAGCAAGTTGGGTTACAAAGCTGATACTGCAAGAATTCTGTTTATCAGTTACTAGCACAAGTGATCTATATTAACAAAAATATCTTAAAACAATACAAATGAACCTTTCCAGCTGAACTATTAAGCCAGCCCAGATCAATTTAATTCCAAGCAGAAGATATTTAAGTATATTCAGACGCTGGCTTATATATAGATCTAAAGTCTTCCTTCCTAAGATGAAACTTGGATCTCTTATATAATGTCCTAAAGTTCTATCTATCATTATAGAAATAAGGAGAATACATTATTAATAATAAAATATTTTTCCATGCCTGTGCAACTCAGTTGGGACATAACTTACAGAATAAACACGGAGATATTTGACAACTCCTTTTACTTCTCATTTGAACACTTGTTACACTGTTAGTATAAACCATAACAATTATCATTAGTATGACCATAATAATCTTAACATGAGCTAGTAATTATGTGCTGTTTACAAGGCAGCCTTATGTGCTAAAGGCTTAACATACAAAATTCATGTTATTCTCACATAACCCACTATAACTCATGTAACTCTCTCAACAGCACTGTCAACTACTTTTTGAATCTCACTTTTTATAGATGAAGAAATTGAGGTACAGAATAAAACTCGCTAAAGGTTATAGAGCCAGGATGTGGTAGTGTATGAAAGTGTTGGTCGCTCAGCTGTGTCTGACTCTTGGTGTCCCCATGGACTACAGCCTGCTGGGCTCCTCTTGTTCATGGAATTCTCCAGGCAAGAATACTGGAGTGAGCTGTCATTCCCTTCTTCAGGGAATCTTCCTGATCCAGATCAAACTCAGGTCTCCTGCATTGCAGGCAGATTCTCTACCCATGTAAACCACCAGGGAAGCCTGGATGTGGTAGGATGCGGTAGAGTGGGATTTAAACTCTGCAGTATGGCTCCAGAACCTGTACTCTCCATCACCACGCTCCACAAAATCATTAACATAGAGTTATGACCAACACCCTCCCCTCCTAGCACTTGTTTCTCTACTGTGTGAAAGAAATGTTCACTATGTGACTTGATAATATATAAGAATTTCAGGACCACATAAATGGATAAAGCATATAGTTCACAATTATAGAACTTTATTATGGTTCAGATCAAAAAAATATTCAAAGATACCATCTAAAAGTCAGATGAGTTGCTCAGATGCTAAAGAATCTGCCTGCAACGCAGGAGACTTGGGGTCAATCCCTGGGTCAGGAAGATCCCCTGGAGGAGAGAACGGCAATCCACTCCAGTATTCTTGCCTGGAGAATCCCACGGGCAGAGGAGGCTGGCAGGCTACAGCCCATGGGGTCACCAAGAATCGGACACGACTGAGTAACACTTTCACTTTCCAGGCTCAACTTGGAAAACATACACTCGAAATAAGTGGTCCTGCCAGAACCATTTTATGGCTAAAATGCTGTCTGTCTGTCTGTCTGATCATATTGGTTGAATAGGTTTGTCTGTTTCCTATTCTGTGAAATGTTTATGCTGGACTCTTGCCAAACTGATCGATCATCATCTGAGAAAATAGCTTATTTTGCTTTTCTAAGGACACAGGAAATATATTCTAATATATTCTAATTTTTTCCTTTTGAAGAAAAAGAAAAGTGATGTCATGAATGCCAAAATAACTGAGGTCTACTATGTAAAGCATTACAAAGCTGTGCACAGTAAAAGGACATGAAGTTTCATCTGCATCTAAGACTGGAGGTGGAAGGAAAACAAACAGGCAGGGTTTTCCTCTCTTTTCTACACAATCCCACATACTCTGCCATGAACATGAAGTGACTTCACTCATATCCCAGAAAAATAAACTAAGTTAGAAGATGGGGGAAAAGAATAGGGAATCATATAATGAAAAAATAAAAGACAGATGCCTTGCTGGCTCACCCAGGCAGATAGGGTAGGATAGAATCAAAGACCTCAGTGAAGAGCTAGAACACCATAAGCCTACTTCCAAGCCAACATGGTCTTGGCTAGCATCTAAAATGAGGAAAACACATACCCATGGGCAAAACAGAAATGCTCTTCAGTCATAAAAAAGAAGGAAATTTTGTCATTTGTAACAACATGGATGGGCCTTGAGGGCATTATGCTAAGTAACTCAGACAGACAAAGACAAATTCTGTGTCATCTCACTTACATGTGGAATTAGGGGGGGAAAAACCCGCATAGAAGCAGAGGTCAGATTGTTGTTTTTCAGAGAGTGGGGTAACTGGGTAAAGGCGGTCAAAAAATACAAACTGCCCCAGTACTCTTGCCTGGAAAATCCAATGGACGGAGTAGCCTGGTGGGCTGCAGTCCACGGGGTCGCTAACAGTCGGACAGACTGAGTGACTTCACTTTCACTTTTCTCTTTCATGCATCGGAGAAGGAAATGGCAACCCACTCCAGTATTCTTGCCTGGAGAATCCCAGGGATGGGGGAGCCTGGTGGGCTGCTGTCTATGGGGTCACACAGAGTTGGACATGACTGAAGTGACTTAGCAGCAGCAGCAGCCAATTAGAAGATCAGTTAAGGCAATGGCACCCCACTCCAGTCCTCTTGCCTGGAAAATCTCATGAACAGAGGAGGCTGGTAGGCTGCAGTCCCTGGGGTCGCTGTGAGTCGGACACGACTGAGTGGCTTCACTTTCACTTTTCGCTTTCATGCACTGGAGAAGGAAATGGCAACCCACTCCAGTGTTCTTGCCTGGAGAATCCCAGGGACGGGGGAGCCTGGTGGGCTGCCGTCTATGGGGTCACACAGAGTCGGACACGACTGAAGTGACTTAGCAGCAGCAGTAAGTCTTGGGTATATACAGCATGGTGACTGTAGCTGAAAATATTGTATATTTGGGAGGTGCTAAGAGTCGATCTTAAAAGTTCAAAGTGATGCTGCTGCTAAGTCGCTTCAGCCGTGTCCGACTCTGTGCGACCCCACAGACAGCAGCCCACCAGGCTCCTTCGTCCCTGGGACAGGGAGGCCTGCGATTCATGGGGTCGCAAAGAGTCAGACACGACTGAGCGACTGAACTGAACTGAAGTGAACTAACAAAGAAAGGAAAATACCCACCTTCAGCCTCTCCAGCCCTCCTGCGTCACTTACAGGGGTGCGCACAGGGAGCTGATGAGCACTTGTGACCTCTACAGGTCACAGGTTGTGACCTCTACAGGGTTCTAGGCTCATGAACAAACTGAGACCTGGTCATAAGGAAACAGAAGGTGTGGCCTCCCCTGCATCTTACCACCACATCAATACATAGGAGATTACAGCTGAAAAGAACTGCAAGGCTTGAACTCTACTTAATAAGAAATATCCAGGGAAACTCAGAGACAGCAGAGAAACCCAAACAAGAATATCAGAGGAAACTAGCTTGTGATATTTCAAGCTATAGCAGAAAGTAAACCAACAGCCTAACTGCTAGTCAGATAAACATAAAACCTCATACTAATGACCCACTTATCTCAATTTCTTTTACCTAATTCATCATGTTCAGCTTTCCAAAAAAATTGCAAAGTATGCTAAAAGGCAAAAATAAAAAATTAAATTTGAACATATGTCCTGATATATGGCAAAAATGAAACTGATATTTTAAAGCAATTATCCTTCATTTAAAAACAATTTTTTCTAAATTAAAGTTGAAAGAAAAAGTCTGAAGACACAAACCAAGCATCAGAACCAGACTTGGGTATAGAAAATATTTTAGATTTATTAAACTGGAAATTTAAAATAGCTATGATTAATATGCTAAGGACTCTAATGGAAAATGGATACCATTCAAGAACTTAGGCTTACAGAGATGAACATATAAGCAGAGAGATGAAAACTAAGAAAGAATCAAAAAGAAGTCCTAGAAATCAAAAACACAAACAAAATGAAGAATGCCTGAGATGAGATCATCAGTAGAGTGGACACAGCCAAGAGAAAAGTGTCAGTGAGCTTGAAGACATGTTAATAGAAACCTCCAAACGTGAAAAACACAGGGGAAGAAAGAATTAGAAAAGGGAAGAGACTACTCGGAATAGTGAGACAATTATACAAGATATAACATCTGCATATTGGGAATACCAGAAGAAAGAGAGAAAAATAGAAGAAATATTCTAACATATAATGGCTGATATTTTCCAAAATCAATGACAAAAACCAAACAACAGATCCAAATGTTCAGAGAACACCAAACATAATAAAGAGCAAAGAGATCTACAACTAGGTATAGTATATTCAATCTACAGAAAATCAAAGCCAAAGGAAAAATTTTTTAATATAAATTTATTTATTTTAATTGGCAGTTACTTACTTTCAGCAAAAGAGACACAGATGTATAGAACAGTCTTTTGGACTCTGTGGGAGAGGGAGAGGGTGGGATGATTTGGGAGAATGACATTGAAACATGTATAATATCATATATGAAATGAGTCGCCAGTCCAGGTTTGATGCATGATACTGGATGCTTGGGGCTGATGCACTGGAAAAATTTATTTTAAAAGCCAGAGGGGGGAAATCCCTCACCTATAGAGCAACAAGGATAGGAATCACATCAGATTTCTCTTCATAAACCAAGCAAGCAAGAAGAGACTGAAGTGAAATATTTATAGTGTTGAAAGAAAACACAAATACCAACCTACAGTTCTGTATCCTAAAGTGAAATTATCCTTCAAAAGTGAAGGAGAATACTTTCTCAGACAAAAACTGGGGGAATTTGTCAACAGTAAACCTGTTAAATGTTAAAAGAAATTCTGCAGAAAGGAAAAAAAATTAGATCAGAAACTCAGATCTACACACAGAAAGGAAGAGTATTAGACAGGAAATAAATGAAAGTATAATAAAATTTTTATTTTTTTTATTCCTAGTTGATCTAACAGATAATAGTTTGTTCAAAATAATAGTAACAACAAGAATTGAATGGTTGTAACTTACAGCTTATAACTTAAGTGAAATGAATAACAGCATTGTTAGAAAGACTGCTGCTGCTAAGTCACTTCAGTCGTGTCCGACTCTTTGCGACCCCATAGACGGCAGCCCACCAGGCTCCCCCGTCCCTGGGATTCTCCAGGCAAGAACACTGGAGTGGGTTGCCATTTCCTCACCAAAGCATGAAAGTGAAAAGTGAAAGTGAAGTTG
This sequence comes from Oreotragus oreotragus, assembly GCA_006410675.1. NCBI lineage: Eukaryota > Metazoa > Chordata > Mammalia > Artiodactyla > Bovidae > Oreotragus > Oreotragus oreotragus. The sequence goes on from SJYX01020076.1 coordinate 51,173, forward strand.
CTCAGTC
>SJYX01020077.1:0-15652 GCA_006410675.1 Oreotragus oreotragus
AAAAAAGTATTTATTTATTTGGCCTCATGAAGTCTTAGCTGTGGCATGCGAACTCTTATTTGCAGCATGTGGGATCTAGTTTCCTGACCAGGGATGGAATCTGGCCCCCTGTACTGGGAGCAAGGAGCCTTAGCCACTGGACCACCAGGGAAGTCTCAGTAGGGGGTAATTCTTAATAAATTTTACAAAACAGTATCTGCAATGCGTTTTGCAGAGCAGTTTCCCCATTCAAGATTTTATGAGTTTTTGAGTATCAGGAAATCTATCATCATAATCTATTCTATGAATACATCGAAGAAGAAAAGTAATTTTACCACTAGATGCTTAAAAGGCATTTGATAGAAATCATTAGCTATTTCTTGTAAAATTATCAAGAGAGATAGATTATGAAATAAGAAAATGTAAAGCCACTCAGCGAATGTTTTAAATTTTAAAACATAAAAACTGTTTTAATTAAATTAGCTAGATAGGGACAGCACTACCACCATTATGCTTAACATTATCTTGGAGGTGCTGGTGGATACAGAAGGTAAGAAAATAAAATAAATGATATATTGTAAGTTCCCTGGTGGGGCCCAGGTTCAATCCCTGGTCAGGGAACTAAGATCCTCCAAGTTGCCCAGTGCAGCCAACTGGAAAAAAAAAAAAAAGAAATATAAACCTATTTTGAAAAAAATTGATAAAATGATCTCTTTTTGATGATGATTTTGTATACCTAGAAAATTTAAGATGCTGTACTAAATATCACTAGATTTGAAAAGGACAACTTGGTGAGGGCATGGATACAAGATAAAATTTTAAAAAAGCAATAGGTTTTATATACTTTAACAAAATACTTAGAGAAATGGGAAAATTTTCTTATTTACAATCATTGAAAAATATAAAATGCTTAAGAATTAATTGGGTAAGATAGACATTTTTTCTCTATAAGGGAAATGATAAAATCTTACTGAAAGAAATTAAGGAAGATTTGAACAAATGGAAAGCATACTTGTTGGACAAGAGTAGTTAATAACACAAACTTTAAGTACATACACCTAATATAAATATAATATGTATATAAGCAAAATGCACTAAAATTAGAATTGGTACTTTCTGGGAAGATGATTGGTCAGAGAAGGTTAAAGTCCATGTTGAAGAACAGATGCCCCAGAATAGCTAAGAAAATATGCAAAGGGAGCATAGTGAGAGATTCTGAACATTTAATTAAGCTACTACGTCTTAGTCATATTGTATTGGTAAAGGAATAGAATAAACTGTGAAGAAACAGAGTCCAATGTTATGTGTATTTCTCAAGTGGCAGATCATTTTAGGGAGAAATCAAATCAATAATAAATGATGTTTGGAAAATAGTCTACCTATTTGGAAGAAAAGTGGGTCACTATCTTATTCTATATTTAAATATAAATTCCAGATGGCTAAAAAGCTTGGTGGTCGTTTAGTCGCTAAGTCATGTCTGTCTCTTTTCGGCCCCAGGGACGATAGCCTGCCAGGCTCCTCTATCCATGGGATTTCCCAGGCAAGAATACTGGAGTGGGTTGCCATTCCCTTCTCCAGCGGATCTTCTGACCCCGGGACTGAACCTGCATCCCTGCATTGCAGGCAGATTCTTTACAAATTGAGCCACCAGGGAAACCCCTAAAGATCACATGCAGTCCTTCCAGTGGGAATTGAACCAGCAACCTAAGGATTGCCACAGCTCACTCACTGTAGTCCTCTACTCTGCCAACTGAGGTGTCTTCTAGAATAAGAGGCCCCTCTTCTTATTCTACATTTAAATATAAATTCCAGATGGCTAAAAAGCTTACATCGGGGAAGGCAATGGCACCCCACCCCAGTACTCTTGCCTGGAAAATCCCATGGATTGGAGGAGCCTGGTGGGCTGCAGTCCATGGGGTCGCTAAGAGTCAGACACGACTGAAGTGACTTAGCAGCAGCAGCAAAAAGCTTACATGGTCAAAATATTAATAAAATCACTGAAGTCATATAAGAGGATCTAAAAACTAAATATATAAATTCTATGCACTGAGGACCACTTTTTTTCCAGAAGCTATAGAAATCCAGAAGCTATAAAAGATGGCATGTTTAAATTTATAGAAGCTAAGAACCTTGATATGACAAAACAATAGACAAGCATTCAATTTAGAATAAAATATTTATAACTGATTTGTCAAAACAGCTAAACATTTAACAAAAAAAGAGAAATGACTGAAAAATGGGCAATCCAAACTGGCCAATAAATTAATAGAAAGATTCTCAAGTTCATTATTAGCAAGCAAAGTTCAAATAAAAATAAAAATAAAATGTCATTTTATACCAGACTGACAAAATTGGAAAAGAACTATGGTACTATTACTCTTGGTGACTTAGGGAATGGATTACTCTCATGGCTGGTAGAAATATGAAGTGTTATAGGTTTTGGGAAATCCATCTGCCAACATCTATTAAATTAAAAAAATATGTATACTTTTTGGCTCCACAATTCCAGTTCATGGGCTCTGTTCCATAGAAAAGAAGGCATCTATATATAAGGCTTTATGTTTATAGAGGCAAAAAACTTATTAGAAATAATGAGTTAGTGCTAATCTCTTGACTGGTGGTGACTTCCACAAGGTACTTTTGAGTGAGGAGAGCCAGATATACAAATTGTAGGGTTCCCTACCTTTTTAAGATTGATTTTATATTGAAGTATAATTGAATTACAAAGTCGTGTTAATTACTGTTGTACAGTGAAATGACTCAATTATATATACACATACATATATATGCATGCATTCTTTTTCATCCTGATTTACCACAGGATATTGAATGTAGTTCCCTGTGCTATACAGTAGAACCTTGGTGTTTATTCATTCTTTAAATGCCAATTTGCATCTACATTAATCCCAAACTACCAGTCCAGTCTTCTCTCCACACTCCCCCTTGGCAACCACCAGTCTACTCTTTATGTCTCTGATTCTGTTTCATAGATAGGTTCATTTGTAGCAAATCTACTTCTGTGAAATAACCAACAATACTCATATATGTAGATGTATTTATATGTACGTTTCTATATAGAATTACATGGCCAGGGGTTATATGGAAATTTAGGTTAATGTGAGAAGTGAAGAGCAAGTAGCTAAAGAAAACCCTCTCTTTTCCATTTACAAAGGATGAGTACCAGCCACGGTTGAGGTTATTTTGAGTTGCATGATACTGGCCATGAATTAAATTCCCACTGAGAAACTTAGACGATTGAAGCATGTCAAGTCAGTCATTTTGGAAGATAGAGGTTTTGTGATATTTGTGAATGAATATGTATCATGCATATGTATGTTTATGTTTTTTCCATGCTTGAATGTATGAATCGATGAATGGGTGATTATCATTAACACAGTTATCTGTATGTAATGTGACACCTTTATGTTGAATCTTCTAATGATGGAAAAGTGAACTAGACCAAAGATCCAGAGAGTAAATATTTGTCACCTGGGTGTGACTACTGGAGAGTTAATAGTTCTTAGGTGGAACAGAATGTTTTGAGAGTGTTTTAACTCATATATAGTTCAGAACAATCTTTTCAATTAATATCATAGCACAGGTTCTCAGGTGTAATAGAATCCATCCTCGATTCAGTGATTCATTTGTGAGTTCCCTACTATTATCACGTTGTGTTCCAAAGAGCTCAAGTGTCCCAAAGTTTTTGCTCCTGGCTCTTATGACTAATAATTACTCCCATCAGTGGTAACTGAGATTCTTAGAGAGTGAGAGAGGGAAAAGAGCAGGAAGACTCCAGGTAGTGGGAACACACTCAAGACAACTCCTGACTGTTTCTTCCTCTCTTAACCCAGCCTTGTGATCCTATCACCTCTGGCTGAAACCACATCCTGAAACATGACTGCGCCTCTTTGTACTGACTCCAGAGTGTTTGTCTTACAATGTGAGGTTTTGTGCCCCTTCCAGGGAAGGATATTTAAGTCCAGCCTGATAATAAGGCAGAGTGACTCCAGGTAGAAAGGCCCAGTGTCTGTGCCTTGCTATGTTGGATTTATGCTGCGGAACTGAAAATCCGGAGCCTTGAGCACCATCGTTTTTGCTTTTAAGGTCTGGAAGTGCCGCATAATATATTTGTTGTTGCTTAGTCGTTAAGTCACGTCTGACCCTTTTGTGACCCCATGTACTGTAGCCCGTCAAGCTCCTCTGTCCACTGAATTTCCCAAGCAAGGATACTGGAGTGGGTTGCCATTCCCTTCTTCAGGGGATCTTCCTGACCCAGGGATTGAACACGTTTCTTCTGCAGAAACAGGTGGGTTCTTTACCCTTGAGCCACCAGGGAAGCCCATTTTCAAGAGTCTTGGCAATGAACTTCAGAAAACAGAAAAGATTAATGATTATTTTGTATAAATAGATTTCATACTAAAAAAAGTCAGTAAATTAGTTGCCCCTAAAGAACACCTGGGACTTTCCTGGTGGCTCAGATGGTAAAGAATCCGCCTGCAATGCAGGAGACATGGGTTTAATCCCTGGGTTGGGAAGATCCCCTGGAGAAGGGAAAGGCAACCCGCTCCAGTATTCTTACCTGGAGAATTCCATGGACAGAGGAGCCTCATTGGGGTCCATTGGGGTCGCAAAGAGTTGGATATGACGGAGCAACTTTCACTTTTCACTTTCAAAGAATACCAGACTGAAAGAATAGTCCCCAAACAGGGAGAGGTTAATGGCACCTCTTCCACATTTCCACAGCAGAGTCAGGATCCTGCTACCTAAGAATTAGAGTTGCTTCTTTTCCCAAAGGGAACTCCTTTCCTCCCCTCTGACAGAAATGGCTTCTAGACAATAATGCCAGGGAGAAAGGGTGAGGAGGAGGGAAGGGGTTCTCTTCTAATATATGAACCCTCTTAAAAAGAAATTGAGTGGTTAATAAAAATCCCCCCTAGCAATTTGCTCATAAATTAAGCCCTGTTCCCTCTGCAAAGAAAAAAAATTTAGTAAACAATTATACAACACAGATTAGATTACAAAAACAATCTGAACAGTGTTTTTTGTTTTTTGTTTTTTTCCCCACTAACTTGTGCACAGACAGTGAAAATGACATTGAATACTGACAGCCATGGACATGAGTCTGACAATACTTGGCCTGTAGATGTCAGGGACCAGTTATAGTTTGGAGGGGTACTGATCTTTTTTTTTTTTTGTAGCTTTGAATTATCAACCTGCTGCTGTTTGTATAGGCATGACATTGTGTTTATTCCTTCTGTCCCCACAAATTGATTTCTACTAATATACTGACTACCAGTGGTCATTGGCTCATGGATCCATAAGTTGAGTCCAAAAGAAATCAAAAGACAGTACACATTTTAAAAACTTTTTTCCCTCTGATGGATGGAACATTCATTTTCCCTTCCTTTTCTGTCTTCTCTCACCCCTTTCTATCTTCTCAGTTCAGTTCAGTCGCTCAGTTGTGTCCGACTCTTTGTGACCCCATGAATCGCAGCACGCCAGGCCTCCCTGTCCACCAGCAACTCCTGGAGTTCACTCAGACTCGTGTCCATCGAGTCAGTGATGCCATCCAGCCATCTCATCCTCTGTCGTCCCCTTTTCCTCCTGCCCCCAATTCCTCCCAGCATCAGAGTCTTTTCCAGTGAGTCAACTCTTTGCATGAGGTGGCCAGAGTACTGGAGTTTCAGCTTTAGCATCATTCCTTCCAAAGAAATCGCAGGGCTGATCTCCTTCAGAATGGACTGGTTGCATCTCCTTGCAGCTTAGGGACTCAACAAGAGTTTTCTCCAACACAACTACCCACTCACTAAAAAAATATTTCAAAGGTATTTTCTCTTATAGTTGTGTGGATGTATCATGTCCAGGAGTCTTGGTTTCAAATACAGGATTTGACTCTGGTTAACTTAGTTTTTTTTTTTTTTTTTTTAAATTAATAGACATATAAGGAGGGCCAGGCTCTGGTAAGAATGCAGGGAGGCAAAGTCTGGCTTAGACCTGGGTGGAGGAAAGACCCATTCTCTGACTTGGAGCAGGTAGGTCTTCTGCCTCTTGGGTTTTTGCATACTGGGAGGTGGGACCTCCACAAGCCACCTCAGTTTGGAAAACAAAACAAAACAAAACCCTAAACTTCAATGTTTTTCCCCCCAAATGTATTGTTTAGAACTGGTGTAGCTATTGTGTTTCGGGGAAGGCAATGGCACCCCACCTCAGTACTCTCGCCTGGAAAATCCAATGGACGGAGTAGCCTGGTGGGCTGCAGTCCATGGGGTCGCTAACAGTTGGACAGACTGAGCGACTTCACTTTCACTTTTCTCTTTCATGCATTGGAGAAGGAAATGGCAACCCACTCCAGTATTCTTGCCTGGAGAATCACAGGGATGGGGGAGCCTGGTGGGCTGCCGTCTATGGGGTCACACAGAGTCGGACACGACTGAAGTGACTTAGCAGCAGTAGCAGCAGCAGCTATTGTTTGCTGAGTAGGTCCCAGAGTCTAGTAGGGATTACAACCACTTACACCCTCTATGTCTCAGTAGCACATTAAGTGGGAAAGCAGCAGATTCAGTGTCTGGTGAGGGCCCGCTTTCTGGTTTATCGATGGCCACCTTCTCATGGTATTCTTACATGGCAGAGAGAGGTAGAGCAAGTTTGCATGTTTCTTCTTATAAAGGCACCAAAACCCATCATGCGGGCATCACCTTCATGATCTAACCACCCCCTAAAGACTTCACCTCCCAATACCATCATGTTACGGTATTAAGGCTTCCACTTAGGAATCTGGAGAATACTCAAGCACCTGGATCTGGCGTCATACAGATGTCACTCAAAAACTATTTGTTGAATGAGTGATTGCACGAGTGAGTCAACTCGTGTTTCTTTGGCACTTTCTCCAAGATTATCCAGGAGATTTTCAGTCTTTTATCAGTGTACTCTGAACTCTCTGCTGCTGCTGCTAAGTCACTTCAGTAGTGTCCGACTCATGTGCGACCCCATAGATGGCAGCCCACCAGGCTCCTCTGTGCCTGGGATTCTCTAGGCAAGAACACTGGAGTCAGTTGCCATTTCCTTCTCTGAACTCTCACTCAGGCTCTCTGAGGGGGTCCTCCTTGGGTCCTTCTGTTTCATTTTATTAGACAATTGGCTCATTCAGGAGAAATATACTTGCATTTAAAATATGTATGTATGTGTTAGTTGCTCAGTCGTCTCTGACTCTTTTGTGACCCCATGGACTGTAGCCCACCAAGCTCTTCTGACCATGAAATTCTCCAGGCAGTGGGTCTCCTGCACTGCAGGCCGATTCTTTACAATCTGAGCCATCAGGGAAGCCCCAATATATATTATATAGATCTTTCTTTCTTTCCTTCTTTCTTTGGCTGTGTTGGGTCTTATTTGTGGCACTTGAGATCTTCATTAAGGTGCACATACTCTTTAGCCGTTGCAAAGGCTCAGTAGTTGTGGAATGCAGATTTAGTTGCCCCTCAGCAAATGGAATCTCAGTTCCCCCATCAGGGATCGAATGCATGTCCTGCATTGCAAGGTGAATTCTTAACCTCTGGACCACCAGGGAAGTCCTATACTTGCATTCTGAAGATGCTGGTTGTATCTATCTCTTCTCAGTCCATGAAGATTCAGCATGCTGGGGCATTCTTTTTCCTCATCCATTTAGACTGAAATTCATCACCATAGCGACATTTTAAGTGTGACCCAGGAGATTATTTCCACGTAAGCAGCATTTAGCAAGGTATGCTTGGTGCCTGGGGATTTGGGTTAGTTCAGCATTAGCTGGTGGATTCTTTCTGTGGGTTTAGGCACTTTCCTGAAAGATGATCCTTGTTATGGTTGGAAAATGTTTTGTTTTCAATTCTTAAGTGTAATTTTTAAAAAGCTTTTTTAATGTGGGCCATTTTTAAAGTCTTTGTTACAACATTGCTTCTGTTTTATGTTTTGGCTTTTTGGCCATGAGGCATGTGCGGTCTTAACTCCCTGACCACAGATCAAATCTGCACCCTCTGCAATAAAAAGTGAAGTTTTAACCAGTGGACCAACAGAGAGGCCCCTCAATCTGGTTTTGTACAGCATGTGAATGACCTTCATGAAGAACAACTTAAAAATCTATTATTACTCATAGTATGTGCTTTTGTCCATAGTGGTCTCATGCTTCCTATTCTGGTGGAATGTTAATTACTAGTGGAATGTTGATAACTATGCTAGCTAAAGGCAGTAAGGATCTTAGGTGAAATTATGTTTCAACCAGACAGAATGTTTTCCTAGATTTAAATATTCTTTTGTGTTTCAATCATCTTGAACTGTGTTTACTCTACTTGGCTGATATTTTTTTTGGTGGGGGGGCATCCAGAATAACAGAGCATACTCTGCCAATGTTTACAAAATTTTTTTCCCTATTGGGATGTGTGTGTACATATCAGGGCTCTTTAAGGTTATACTTACAATGGGATCCTAAGTGTGTGTGATGATTGTCAAAAGGCAGTGAGGATGACTTCCATCTACGGGGTGTCTGGATTACTCTGTTTGTGCTGAACTTTTCCACTTTCATGAGTTTAGAAAAACTGCAGGACTGTGGAGTCATTTAGCGTTTTTTGACCATTTAAAGCAAATGCACTTCAACATTTATAGACTACTTTTCTGACTGCCCTTTTCCCCTCTCTTGAAGACCATAGGCGAATATGACCATCCTGATTCACTGCCCACATCTGCAACTGACCCATCTTTGACTTACCTGTGCCCTTGTCTCTTACATTTGCAGCCACCAGACCAGGAGATACAGGTGGATCTGGATTCCGGTCTTTGGAAGCAATGATGCTAAAGCTGAAACTCCAGTACTTTGGCCACCTCATGAGAAGAGTTGACTCATTGGAAAAGACTCTGATGCTGGGAGGGATTGGGGGCAGGAGGAGAAGGGGACGACCGAGGATGAGATGGCTGTATGGCATCACAGACTCGATGGACATGAGTCTGAGTGAACTCCAGGAGATGGTGATGAACAGGGAGGCTTGGCATGCTGCAATTCATGGGGTCGCAAAGAGTCGGACACGACTGAGCGACTGAACTGAACTGAAGATCACTTTTAGAGTGACCAACTGTTCTAGGACCGAGAAATTACTCAGGCCTTGGTATTTCAGTGCTAAAATCAGGAAACTCCTGGGAGAACAAGGATGGTGGGTCCTCACACTGTTATCCTTGTCAGGGCATCTTTAAGAATTCCTAATTCAGGGGCTCCAGTGACTGGACATTAAGTCTGAGACCTTGCACTGTTGTGGGCTTCCTGGTGGCTCAGATGGAGAAGAATCAACCCGCAATGCGGGAGACCTGGATTCGATCCCTGGGTTGGGAAGATTTCTCAGAGGAGGGCATGGCAACCCACTCCAGTATTCTTTTCTGGAGAATTCCATGGACAGAGGAGCCTGTCAGGCTATAGTCCACAGGGTTGCAAAGAGATGGACACAACTGAGCAAGTAAGCCTTGCATTGTTGCCCTAGAACTGAATTTTGCCTTGATCTAAGGTTGAGAACCCACGAAAGTTCTGGGCAAATTGGACATCTAGTAGAAGGGTCTTGGCCATATTTCTTTTTTAGAAAATATTTTTCTGTTCAGAATTTTCTCATTTTTTCTTTTTCGTTAATTTTCATTTTATTTATTAATTAATTTTTGGCCACGTTTCAAGGCATGTGGACTCTTTGTTCCCTGACCAGGGATTGAAACTGCGCCCCCTGCATTGGAAGGGCAGGGCTTCCAGGGGAGTGTTGGTCATGCTTCTTTATGGTGGAGATTCTCTTGTGATTATCTGACTATTATCTCCAGTTCCTCATAGCCTGAGTCCTGCCATGTTAGTCTTCGTCCCTAGGATATACCTCTACCTAACATGGTCTGCTTCTAGCTCCTTGGTGCCAAGACACCAGCTGTACCATCTGTTACCTATGCTCAACTTGAAGTCTACCTTGTACCTCCAGTGTATGTTAGTCACTTCAGTCTTCTCTGACTCTTTGTGAGCCTATGGACTGTAGCCCTCCAGGCTCCTCACTCCATGGGATAGTCTAGGCAAGAATACTGGAGTGGCTTGCCATGCCCTCCTCCAGGGGATATTTCCAACCCAGGGATCGAACCCGTGCCTCTTAGGTCTCCTGCATTGGCAGGTGGGTTCTTTACCACTAGCACTACCTGGGAAGCCCTGAAGTAATATTTCGAATATACTGAGTTAGTGAAGTGAAAGTCATTCAGTAGTGTCTGACTCTTTGTGACCCCATGGATTATACAGTCTATGGAATTCTCCAGGCCAGAATACTGGAGTGGGTAGCCATTCCCTTCTCCAGGTGATCTTCCCAACCCAGGGATCGAACCCAGTTCTCCTGCATTGCTGGTGGATTCTTTACCAGCTGAGCCACAAGGGAAGCCCAAGAAAACGGGAGTGGGTAGCCTATCCCTTCTCCAGCAGATCTTCCCAACCCAGGAATTGGACCAGGGTCTCCTGCATTGCAGGTGGATTCTTTACCAACTAAGCTATCAGGGAAGCCCTGTACCTCCAGTACTTATTTTCAAAGTGTGATTCTGCATCTAAGGGCATCAGCATCACGTGGAGACTTGTTAGGAATGCAAGTTCTCAGGCTCCAAGAATGGTTACTTCTATTTTCAATAGAGACTGTCCAAGTTTGCCCAGGACTGAGAGGTTTCCTGGGCACTGGACTTTTAGTACTAAAAATGGGAAAGTTCTGGGCAAATTGGACAGGTGAAAATCTTAACTGAGTAAACCCATTAGTGTATTCAGTGTTGTTGACTTATGGGGACAGTAAAATTGGAAAGTAGGAGGATTATTGAAACTTCAGGATATTACCTCATTTCTCAAACTCATGTCCATAGAGTCAGTGATGCCATCCAACCATCTCATCCTCTGTCACCCACTTCTCCTCCTGCCCTCAGTCTTTCCCAGCATCAGGGTCTTTTCCAATGAGTCAGTTCTTCACATCAGGTGGCCAAAGTATTGGAGCGTCAGCTTCAGCATCAGTCCTTCCAGTGAATATTCAGTCCTTCCAATGAATATCCAATGAATATTATAGGGTACGCATGTGCTAATTGTATATTTGGATAAATTTCAGAATTGAACAGGTTCATTTTAGCCAGGACTGTTTAAAGGTTTTTCTTTTTGAAACCTTTTTGGGAAGCAAATTCAGTGGAGTCAGATTTTCAGAATAAACTTGCTGTGTAAATTCAGGCAAAGTACTGATCTGCTTTATCTGTATTTGTAATAAATTTTTCTTCTAATTACATTACACGGGATGAATTGAAGATAAATGAGATTAAGTGGTGCCTATAAAAATGCTCTATTTCTTGGACGGATGTTGTATAAATATGTCATTTTGTTAACAATAATAAACCCATACACAGACACTTTCTAAAGAGAACATAATGTCTCTTCCACAATATGAGAAGAAACTAAAGGTAGCATTTGTCCTCCCCAGATGGGAGTCATCTCTCTTTCTTGTGAATTCCTGTGGAACTTATTGTCCAGACTGGCTCTTAGCCTTGACTGCCTACGGGAATCACCCAAGGATCTCTCTCTCTCTCTCTTTTTTTCCCCCTTTTTCTTGGAGTATGGTTGACTTACAATGTTGTATTAGTTTCAGGTGTACAGAAAAGTGAATCAGTGATACATGTACATATATCCATTCTTTTGCCATATAGGTTATTACTGACTACTGAGATGAGTTGCCCGTGCTATACAGTAGGTTGATTTTAGTTATCTATTTTATATATGTGAAGTTGCTCAGTCGTGTCCGACTCTTTGTGACCCATGGACTGTAGCCCACCAGGTCCTTCATCCATGGGATTCTCCAGGCAAGAATACTGGAGTGAATTGCCATTTCCTTCTCCAGAGGATCTTCCCAACCCAGGGATCGAACCCAGGTCTCCCACATTGCAGGCAGACGCTTTTTACCCTCTGCACCACCAGGGAAGTAGCGTGCATTGTCAGTCCTATCTCCCAATTTATGTACCCCCATCTCCTGGTAACCATTCGTTTGCTTTCTACATCTGTCTGCTTTGTAAATAAGTGCATTTGTACCCTTTCCCCCCATAGTTCCACATATAAGAGATATATTTATCTTTCTGTGTCTGACTTGCTTCACACAGTATGGCAATTTCTAGGTCCATCCATGTTGCAGCAAATTGCATTATTTCATTCTTTTTATGGCTGAGTAATATTCCGCTGCATATACGTACCGCATCTTCTTTATCCACTCCTCTGTTGATGGATACTAAGGTTGCTTCCATGTTCTGGCTATTGTAAATAGTGCTGCAGTGAATATTGGGGTGCATGTATCTTTTATAATTATAATTTTCTCCCACCCAGGGATCTCTTAAAAGAAGAAAACAGAAACTAGCTAATCCCAGGGATAGATCCCCCCTCCAGAGGGCCTGACAATCAATCTTCTGTGATACTAGGTCCTTGTCCTGTGTTGTGCTTAGTTGCTCAGTCATGTCCAACTCTTTGTGATCCCATGGACTGTAGCCCATCAGACTCCTCTGTTCATGGTTTTTGGTGGTTTTAGATTCACCAGGTGATTCAAATATGCAGCCAGATTTGAGAGTCATGGGACTAGAGTAGTTTTCAAACATAAGAATCACTGGGGAACATGTTAGAAATATGAAATTAGCTTCCTCTTCAATCTGGCTAAGTAGACCTAGGATAGGATCCAGGAATCTGCTTAGGATATAAGCTTGCCTGAGGGTTCTGATGGAGCTGGTTGGAGATTTGGTCACTTTCAGAAAACTTCAACTGGATGTTTATTTTTCTGCACAGAACGTAGCACATGGTTAGTAGGCTGTCTAATATATTGCAGGTATTTCATAAACATGTGCTGAATGAGATTTGCTGATCTGTGTCCATCAAATGGCAGCAAACAGCTCTTAGATTACAGAGCACCAGCCCTCAGGCCTCAGGGCTACTTTTTAAATGATCTGTGCCTCAGTTAAGCTAGACACAGATAAGGTAATGTAAGCACTCAGTACACATCTCCACAGTGTTGAGAAGCTTGCCGAGCTGGAAAATGCCCTAGCAGTGGGAAGATAACCCCACACTGCTCATCAGCTTGTAACTCAGTCTTGTGTTCTGGCTTCTGAAATGGTTCAGTGGGAGCAGATCTGATGTAAACTTTAAAAAAGTACCGACCAACAAAATTAGCAAAGCCCACTGTTATTTGCATGCTTCCCTGGCAGCTCAGATGGTAAAGAGTCTGCCCCCAGTGTAGGAGACCCGGGTTCGATTCCTGGGCTGGGAAGATCCCCTGGAGAATGGAATGGCAACCCGTCCAGTATTCTTCCCTGGAGAATTCCGTGGATAGACCAGGAGATCATAAAGAGAAGGGCACAACTGAGCTACTCACACTTCACTTCACTGTCATATCCAAATCAATGATTTTATTCCATTATCTTTTCTTCTTAGAACCCAACTTCTAAGCCTGTAATTCAGTGAACAACCATCCACCGAGTTTGCTAAGTGTGATCACGGCCTCAGAAATGAAAGGCCCAGAGCCCTTTGAACTTTGCTGTTGAAAAATCACATCAGAGAAGGAAAGCCTTCAGATATACAATGGTTGGAAGCCTTTGGACATAAAATTGTCGACTTGGCAGTTTAACAAGGCCCACCCTGTACGCAGCAAAAGGCTGAAAGTCCAAGAGAAGCCAAGACCTGTGGCAGTCACTGAAGAGAATTCGGCCTGCCGCCCCGTTCACGTTACACTGCATTCGTCAAGCTCGATAGCCATCTCTCTCTTCCTGGAGGAACCAAGGGTTTTTTTTTTTTTTTTTTTTTAAGCTGACTTTTGTTTTCTGAGCCATGCCAACATTCCAGTCACATGAGAAAGCCCAAAGAGATTTAAATCCAGGGTTCAAAGTACTGCTTGTACTGCAAACATGTTTCAGTTGTCAGTGAACAGTAGGCAAACACAGGAGGGAATGGAAACTTGAAAGGACATTATTTTCCGGGGTCAGCTGTCCAGGTGGAACGCTGTATTTCAGAGGTCGCATCCGAATGGTAGCCATCTTGCCTAAATTCTGGGTCAAGATGTTACAGAACAAAGCTCTGTTGATGCTAATTACAGCAGCTCAGCCGGATAATTCAATCAAATCTTCAGTAACAACCGAGGAACAGCTCCAGCTGGAGTTCTTCAGTTCTTTCATAGCAAAATGAGTCTAACAATCTAACAATTAAGAAGGCTCAGGGACAGTTAAATAAATATATATAAAAGTGTGTGATAACCACTTTTCTGATGTGGCTCATTTGAAGAAAATAAATTGGAGAAATTCTTCACATATTTTACTCCACAAGTGTTTTTTAAAATTCTGTTGCAAACAGTCCCATATAATATCTTTTTTATAGGGCAAGAAATCCATCATTTAAAGAAAATGATGTGATTTGTGATTTAAATTGCAAGTATCTTAATCTGGTCAGTAGGATTTGAAGCACAAATTGCCAAAAGTTTAAAATAACTTTACCTTATTTTCTGCTTTATTTGGACTGATGTGTGAAGTGAGAGAAAGTTGCTCAGTTGTGTCCGACTCTTTGTGAACCCATGGACTATATAGTCTATGGAACTCTCCAGGCCAGAATACTGGAGTGGGCAGCCTTTCCCTATCAGCCTTTCCTGATACTATTAGATAAATTTATATTAATAAGCTTCCAAGGAAGTGAAAAAAGATCTTTCTTTATCCTAAAGGATACCTAAGATATATCCCAAGTTCTTCTCCACTCATTGGCTCCTCTGTAATGTCAAGTAGGAAATAATGACTTCTTAGAGTGACTGGAATAAAATGCCCATAAAAAGGGAATAGCTCAGTTCAGTGCAGTTCAGTCGCTCAGTCGTGTCCGATTCTTTGCAACCCCATGAATCGCCAGGCCTCCCTGTCCATCACCATCTCTCGGAGTTCACTCAGACTCACGTCCATCGAGTCCGTGATGCCATCCAGCCATCTCATCCTCGGTCGTCCCCTTCTCCTCCTGCCCTCAATCCCTCCCAGCATCAGAGTTTTTTCCAATGAGTCAGCTCTTCACATGAGGTGGCCAAAGTACTGGAGTTTCAGCTTTAGCATCATTCCTTCCAAAGAAATCCCAGGGCTGATCTCCTTCAGAATGGACTGGTTGGATCTCTTTGCAGTCCAAGGGACTCTCAAGAGTCTTCTCCAACACCAGAGTTCAAAAGCATCAATTCTTCAGTGCTCAGCTTTCTTCACAGTCCAACTTTCACATCCATACATGACCACAGGAAAAACCATAGCCTTGACTAGACGGACCTTAGTTGGCAAAGTAATGTCTCTGCTTTTGAATATACTATTTAGGTTGGTCATAACTTTTCTTCCAGAGAGAAGCATCTTCTAATTTCATGGCTGCAGTCACCATCTGCAGTGATTTTGGAGCCCAAAAAATAAAGTCTGACACTGTTTCCATTGTTTCCCCGTCTATCTCCCATGAAGTGATCAGACCGGATGCCATGATCTTCGTTTTCTGAATGTTGAGCTTTAAGCCAACTTTTTCACTCTCCTCTTTCACTTTCATCAAGAGGTCTTTTAGCTCCTCTTCACTTTCTGCCATAAGGGTGGTGTCATCTGCATATCTGAGGTTATTGATATTTCTCCCGGCAATCTTGGTTCCAGCCTGTGTTTCTTCCAG
>SJYX01020077.1:27232-43451 GCA_006410675.1 Oreotragus oreotragus
TAATTCCCAAAGCATTCTACACTTTCAATGCTGCTGCTGCTGCTAAGTCACTTCAGTCGTGTCCGACTCTGTGTGACCCCACCAGGCTCTGCCGTCCCTGGGATTCTCCAGGCAAGAACACTGGAGTGGGTTGCCATTTCCTTCTCCAACACTTTCAATGCAATCCCTATCAAATTCCCAATGGCACTATTTTTTTTTTTAGAAAATATTTTTATTCTTTTATTCTAAGTTCATATCTTAAAGGAAGTCTCTTGGGGTGCTGATCTGGACCTTCTTTTGGAGGTAGAACTTAGAGGACTTCAAGATAAACTGTGTATGGTGGTAGGGAAGAAAAAGAAGACTCTTGGTGGGTTTGAGCTTGAAGATGCTGTACTAAGCTCTGACTTAGTAGATGGTGATGTCATTCACTTAGAGCAGACTAGGGGAGGGTTGGATAGGCACTGAAGTCAACATCCTGCTTTGGTCATGCTTGTTTTGAGATGCCATGAGACATCTCTCCAGGCAGCAGCTGGAGATTTGATTCCAGAGCTCAGGGAGAAGTCATGGATATAGCTATTACCTTTGGAAGTCTTCTGATACAAATGACATCTAGAACCCTGAGCTGGATAAGTTTATTTAAGCAGGATCTTTAGCTCTGGCTTCCTCTCACATTTTCTAGCAGTGACAACTGCAAACACCAATAAGGGCTTTGTATAGTTTCCTAGGGCTTCTGTAATGAAGTACCACAAACTTGGCGGCTTAGAACAATAGAAATTTATTGTGTCATGGTTCTGGAGTTTAGAAACCCCAAATCCAGGTGATGACAGGGCTGTGTCCCTTCTGAAGCATCTGGGGAAAGATCCCTCCTTGTCTCTTCCTACTTCCCATGCCCTCAGGCATTCTTTGGCTGGTGGCAGCATAATTTGAATTTTTGCTTCCACTTTCACATGGCTGTCTTCTCTCCATGTGCCTCTTCATATAATCTCTGTGTGTGTCTGCGTCTATGTGCAGTTTCTCCTTTTTGTAAGGACACCAGTCATATTGGAGTAGAGTTTCATCATTCTCTGGTGTGATCTTAACTAATTAGTTCTTCAGTTCTTCAGTGACCTTTTTTTTTGGCCATGTCACACGGCATGCAAGATCTGAGTTTCCTGACCAGTGATCAAACCCGTGCCTCCTGCAGTGGGAGAGCAGAATCCTAACCATTGGACCACCAGGGAATTCCCTGACTCTATTTCTAAATAAAGTCATATTTATTCTGAATTGCTGGGAGTTAGGACATCAACCTGTTTTTCTTGAGAGTCCTCAGTTCAACTCATAACAGGCTTCTACAAGGATATCTACCGACCTTGCAGAATTAAAAGGATATACTTAAGTTGAGACCATATTATATCTGATGATATGTGATGTTTTACATGAACCAGAATATTAAATTTATTAAACCATTGTGCTATACATGTTCTGAATAATAATCTATCCTGACAACATTGCCCTTAGAAAGTAAGTGCAGAACACTTCAGAACATCAGACACTGATCAGCATGGAGGCACAGAGATGCAATTCCTTGAAAACACTCTCAAATTCCATGAATACAGTACTTGACCAAATTTGTAGATAATAGTCAAACAGCTGACTCATGTTTTTGGATTTTTGGAAAACAAACACAATGCCGCAGTACATACTGATGTGTGTACTCAAAAAAAAAAAAAAAAAAAAAAGAGGAAAAAGAGCTTACAAAACTGCTGAAGATTTAGAGTAGCCAGAAACACTATGTACTGGCTGAATTCTTGGATAACCTCAAGTTCAACTTTCTGTCAAAAGTTTGGCTTGCTTCAGTCTCCTGTCATTTTTCACAGCTTTTAAAGAATGTCACACCTCTGCTATTTAGAGGTAAAGATGCAGAACTTTTAAATAAAACAATGTAAAGTCATGTAGAAGTGTCCATGGAAACATTAACCAGCAGAAAGATTCAGGGACTTGAAACCAGGCTTTATGTGAGAAACTCAGCTGATGGAAACCTCCAGATTCCTGAGAAGTTTTGCTGATTAGAAATGGCTAGTTGCAATTCCTCAGCTTTTTTTTTCCTTTATAGCAGTATGGGCGGACATAATTAGGAAATATGATGTGGAACTCATTCGTTGGTTTCTTTTTGCTCAAGCTACTGAGCAAAATTTTATCGTATAATGAATATTATAATTCAAGAGGCTCTGTGACGCTGGGTCCTAGAGACAGGAGATGGAAAGGAGAAAGGGCACCGGCGAGTTAGCACTGCTATGGGCATGCCAATGAAACTGCCGTTGCAGGCACAGAGTGCAAATGGAGATTCAGTGGCCCATGGCATCGCTGAGTGATGAAATTGGCATAGAAGCTACATTCCTGGAGACTGAACACATAGCTCTACCTTGTGTCAGTTGGGTGTCTTGCCAAATTGCTTAATTTCTTGGTGCTTTAATGTCCTTGTTTTTGCAAGATGAGAACAATGACAAACATTTTACAGCACTGGAACCAGGAATAAATTTAACTAAAAACAGATTCCTGGGCCCCAACCCTGGTTGTCATTAAATACAAACAGTGCTTTGAGAAATATGAATTACATACAGTATGTAAAGTACTTAGAATAGGGCATGTGACTAACAGGCATTCAGTGAATGTTGGTTATTTTTTCACCCCTTCCCTTTTTAAGTATTCAGTATGCAAAGATGAAGGAAATGGGCTTTCCAGGTGGTTCAGTGCTAAAGAATCCACCTGCCAATGCAGGAGTTGCAGGAGACACAGGTTCGATCCCTGGGTTGGTAAGAACCCCTGAAGAAAGAAAAGTGGTCACAGTTGAGCAAGATGAACGGAATCATTCCTTCATCATCTCTCTAACTTTTGATTATCAAGTGCTCGGAGTGATAAATGTTTGGATAGGATTACTGATTTATCATCTACCAGTCAATCAAGCACAGAGTGCATGTATTCTCAGCTGCTAAGTTGTGTCTGACTCTTTACCATCTGATGGACTGTAGCCTACTAGGCTCCTCTGTCCATGGGATTTCCCAGGCAAGGATACTGGAGTGGATTGCCATTTCCTTCCTTAGGGGATTTTCCTGACCCAGAGACCAAACTCTCGTCTTTACCACTCGCAGGTTCTTTACCACTGAGCCACCAGGGAAGCCCTCAGCACAGACTAAAATTAAAATATTTTTGGAGGTTAATTGAAGTTTGAGACTTGCTAGCCTCTCCCATGGAGAAGGCCATGGCACCCCACTCCAGTACTCTTGCCTGGAAAATCCCATGGACGGAGGAGCCTGGAAGGCTGCAGTCCATGGGGTCGCTGAGGGTCGGACACGACCAAGCGACTTCACTTTCACTTTTCACTTTCCTGCATTGGAGAAGGAAATGGCAACCCACTCCAGTGTTCTTGCCTGGAGAATCCCAGGGACGGGGGAGCCTGGTGGGCTGCAGTCCATGGGGTCGCTAACAGTCGGACACGACTGAAGTGACTTAGCAGTAGTAGTAGTAGCAGCCTCTCCCATTGGTTTGTCTCCTTGTTCTCATACCTTACTACTTCAATTATTAAGATCAGTCCCATGACCCAAAGCAACATCTAGCAAGAAAGAAAAATCCATACCAATAAGGCCAAGTTTTTTTTGGTCAGTGTTCTCATAGCTTCAGTTAAGGACATAAAAGTACTGTGTGAGCAGTTTTGTGTAATTTTTTTTTTTTTTCTACTAGAAGCAGACTCATAGCAGTAGCAAGTAGAACAGAGAAAAATGAGTGTGACTGTTTATCCCGTGTGTCAGCTTGGCTGGGCTATGGTTCCCAGTTGTCTGGTCAAACACCAGCCTAGACATTGCTGTGAAAGTACTTTTGAGATATGATTAGCATATATAGCCAGTAGACTTTGAGTAAAGAAATGACTCTCCATAATGTGGATGGATCTTCAATCAGTTGAAGGCCTTAAGAACAAAGAAGTTTGCTGGAGAAGAAGGAATTTTATTTGATTTATTTTGGCTGCACCATGTGGCGTGCAGGATCTTAGTTCCCCAACCGTGGATTCCCCAGGGATCGAACCCATGCCTCCTGCAGTGAAAGCATGGAGTCCTAAACACTGGACCACCAGGGAATTCCTGAGAAGAAGAAACTAACCCAAGATTGCAACACAGAAATTCTGTCTAAGTTTCCAGCCTGTCTGACCTGCCCTATTTTGGACTCAAGACTACAGTGTCAGCTCTTACCTGAATTTCCAGGCTGCTGGCTTGCCTTATATATTTCAGACTTTCCAGCTCCCATAATTGCATGAGTCAATTCCTGAAAATAAATCTGTCTTTAGCTATATCTTATTTATTTGGCTTTCTCTGGAAGTTTCTGACTACCCTCGTAGTAAGTGAAAACTGTGATCAGATTTCTTTAA
Organism: Oreotragus oreotragus; assembly: GCA_006410675.1. Classification (NCBI taxonomy): domain Eukaryota; kingdom Metazoa; phylum Chordata; class Mammalia; order Artiodactyla; family Bovidae; genus Oreotragus; species Oreotragus oreotragus. The sequence goes on from SJYX01020077.1 coordinate 31,608, forward strand.
AGAAACCTAATATTTTCTACTGGTACCATGCCCCATCTGTGTAGTTGATTAATGTATGTTTAGAAGGTGCCCCATGTACTCAGAACACTGTTGTTAGTTTGACTACGTGATTACAGTTTTCCTATGAAAGGTACAGCCAAATGAAGAGATACATAAGGTGAGGTCTGTTTGGGTCTAGAACCCAGAGCTTCCATATCTTGTGCCATCCTCTACCAAATTTCAAAGGAAATGATTCTGTTATGTTTTTTTTTTTTTTTTTTAACTTATTTTTGGGATTCCCAGGTGGCAGTAGTTGTAAAGAACCCCCTGCCATTGCAGAGGCTTAAGAGGCTTGGCTTCAGTCCTTGGGTCGGGGAGATCCCCTGGAGGAGAGCAAGGCAACCCACTCCAGTATTCTTGCCTGGGGAATCCCACAGGCAGAGGAGCCTGGAGGGCTACAGTCCATGGGGTTGCAAAGAGTTGGACACCACTGAAGTTGACAGCACACAAATTTATTTTTGATTGGAGGATAATCGCTTTACAAAGTTGTGTAGGTTTCTGCTGTACAACAGAGTGAATCAGCTGTAAGTAAACACATGTGCCCTCCCTCGCGAGTCTCCCCCCAGCCCCCTTACCCCACCCCTCCAGGTCCTCACAGAGCACTGAGCTGAGCTCCCTGTGCTGTCCAGTAGCTCCTCATTAGCTGTCTATTCTACACATGGTAGTGTACGTATGTCAGTGCTACTGGCTCAATTCACCCCACTATGACTTTGTTTCAACGAGACATTCTAGTAGTTGATTTGGTTTGTCTGTCACAATGCTGAGCAATCCAGGATAGTGGTTTGAGAATTTCACGTGTACTGAAACTTCAGATGAGTAAGTCTGGTGTATATGAAAGAGCCACTGCTTTAAAACAAAGGGGCCTGCTGGCAAGCAAGAGGCAGGTAACTCACGCACAGTGGCAGTGCTTTGATTTTCCAACCACTTTAGGTCTAGACCAATGAAAATCACTACGAAGGGCTTCCCTGTCCTGGAAAATCATACTAGTGTACATAACCACAGCATCCTGTACACTAAACAGTAAGGACAAAACTATGGCGTGAATCTGAGTGTATCCTGCTAAACTCAAGCGTTCTCGGAAAATACTAAAACTTGGAAAATTGAAAAATGAGTGCCCGGTTAGTTGATTGAAATTGAGTCTTCTCATTACTGAACCATGAAAAAAAGGAGACTCAAAATAGAATATTTGAAAAGACTATTTCAGGCTCAACTTTATACCTGATTAAAACCAAGCTGTATAAATAAAGTTACTGACCTAGAAATGAGAAGATAAATTTAAAGAGTGATGCTTTCTACTCATATTAAAAACATCTTTGGAAACCTCATATAGCTCTTCAAATTTTTAAGAATTCAGCACTGCGTTGGTTATCAAAATCCTGCGAGTGGCTCAATGTGGGTCTGCCTGCAATGCGGGAGATCCGGGTTCGATCCTTGGGTCAGGAAGATACCCTGGAGAAGGAAATGGCAACCCACTCCAGTACTCTTGCCTGGAAAATTCCATGGATGGAGGAGCCTGGTAGGCTACAGTCCACGGGGTGGCAAAGAGTCGGACACGACTGAGCGACTTCCCTTCTTTCACTTTCTTTCTTTTGCATAAGGAGACCAAATTTAGTGCCATGGTTTTCACAATTTTTCTGAAAACTGTGAGCCTTTTGTCTAAGTTTTGTGAATGAGGTTGATGGTGAGGGAGGTGAATGTAGAAATCAGATCAAAGCAGAATGAGTCGGACACGACTGAGCGACTTCCCTTCTTTCACTTTCTTTCTTTTGCATAAGGAGACCAAATTTAGTGCCATGGTTTTCACAATTTTTCTGAAAACTGTGAGCCTTTTGTCTAAGTTTTGTGAATGAGGTTGATGGTGAGGGAGGTGAATGTAGAAATCAGATCAAAGCAGAATTATTCTGAATCAAGGGATCTGGGTCTTGGAATCCAGGTTCTTGACCATGCCACCTGCTCTTCCATTTCTCAGGAGGTGCCACGAAATTTGGAACCCTGAGTGCTGTGCATAATGTAGTCTGCAAAGCACCAGTTCAGTGTTTGTTTACCATCTTTAGGACAGCACTCAAGTCAGGGGTCCAGCAGTTAGGAAGAGCATCTTAAAAAATGCTCTCAAGAAAAGCACAGGCATCTCAACTCATTGGGTGAGAGACAAGGTAGCTTTTTTGCTGGAAAAGATATGATAGATCCAGGGCCAGCTGCACCTCTAGCTTTGAGTAGGGGCAATGAGAGATATAATGGAGATTTTTGTCCTTAGCACAGTCCCTGGCAAAAAGCCACTCACAGTTCTTACTACGACTACAGCTCCTGTTACTCTGGGCACGAGCCCCGCTGTAACCGCCACGACTACGGCTGCAAGTCTCTCCTGACTTGCTCCGCTACTGGCCAGGTGGCGCTAGTGGTAAAGAACCTGCCTGCCAGCGCCAATCAAGGAGACAAAAGAGACAAGGGTTTGATCCCTTGGTTGGGAAGATCCCCTGGAGCAGGAGATGGAAACCCACTCCAGTATTCTTGCCTGGAGAATCCCATGGACAGAGGAGCCTGGCGGGCTACAGTCCATCGGGTGGCAAAGAGTTGGACATGACTGAAGTGACTTAGCATGGGAGCATTGCCCCTACCATTGTTTTCCTTTTCACCCCAAAAGCAAAGCATGGTGACCAAAAGGAAAAATGAGGACAGACCCCTTATTTCAGCTCCCATTCAAACTTCAAATTTCCAAAATTTATTGCTGATGGAGTGACAAAAATCAGTGAATAAGGATGGTTGCATCTATCCAGTTATTAGCATCGTGTCTATTTATAAATTAACAGAGCATATAGTATCTCACTTTATTCTCACAGCAACTCTAGGAGGTGAATACTTTCATTATGCCCGTTTTAAGGATGAAGAAACGGAGTCCCAGAGGGGTCAATCAAATTGCCCACGGTAACAGGCCTACCAAGTGAAAAAAGTAGGACTAAGTATTCTGTTCATATTATTAATAGGATTCTTCTGGGATTTCATTCAGAAAGGATCAAGGAGCATTGAGATTGTGTTTGTTTTTTATTTTTATTTTATTTTATTTTTTTTGTATTTATTTATGTTTTTACACGAACTCCCAAACATGAACCCCCCTCCCACCTCCCACCCCACATCTTCCCTCCAGATCATCCCCATACACCAGCCCCAAGCATCCTGCATCCTGCACTGAACATAGACTGGCAATTCATTTCTTACATGATAGTATACATATTTCAATGCTATTCTCCCAAATCATCCCTCCCTCTCCCTCTCCCTCTCCTTCTCCCTCAGAGTCCATAAGTCCGCTCTACACATCTGTATCTTTTTTGCTGTCTTGCATGCAGGGTCCTCATTACCATCTTTCTAAATTCCATATATATGTGTTAGTATACTGTATTGGTGTTTTTCTTTCTGGCTTACTTCACTCTGTATAATTGGTTCCAGTTTCATCCATCTTATTAGAACTGATTCAAATGTATTCTTTTTAATGGCTGAGTAATACTCCATTGTGTATATATACCACAGCTTTCTTATCCATTCATCCGCTGATGGACATCTAGGTTGTTTCCATGTCCTGGCTATTATAAACAGTGCTGCAATGAACATTGGGGTACATGTGTCTCTTTCTATTCTGGTTTCCTCGGTGTGTATGCCCAGCAATGGGATTGCTGGGTCATAAGGCAGTTCTATTTGCAATTTCTTAAGGAATCTCCACACTGTTCTCCATAGTGGCTGTACTAGTTTGCATTCCCACCAACAGTGTAAAAGGGTTCCCTTTTCTCCACACCCTCTCCAGCATTTATTGCTTGCAGACTTTTGGATCGCAGCCGTTCTGACTGGTGTGAAGTGGTATCTCATTGTGGTCTTGATTTGCATTTCTCTGATAATGAGTGACGTTGAGCATCTTTTCATGTGTTTGTTAGCCATCCGTATGTCTTCTTTGGAGAAATGTCTATTTAGTTCTTTGGCCCATTTTTTGATTGGGTCGTTTATTTTTCTGGAATTGAGCTGTATAAGTTGCTTGTATATTTTTGAGATTAGTTGTTTGTCAGTTGCTTCATTTGCTATTATTTTCTCCCATTCAGAGGGTTGTCTTTTCACCTTGCTTATAGTTTCCTTTGTTGTGCAGAAGCTTTTAATTTTAATTAGATCCCATTTGTTTATATTTGCTTTTATTTCCAGTATTCTGGGAGGCGGATCATTGAGGATCCTGCTGTGATTTATGTCGGAGAGTGTTTTGCCTATGTTCTCCTCTAGGAGTTTTATAGTTTCTGGTCTTACATTTAGATCTTTAATCCATTTTGAGTTTATTTTTGTGTGTGGTGTTAGAAAGTGATCTAGTTTCATTCTTTTACAAGTGGTTGACCAGTTTTCCCAGCACCACTTGTTAAAGAGATTGTCTTTACTCCATTGTATATTCTTGCCTCCTTTGTCAAAGATAAGGTGTCCATATGTGTGTGGATTTATCTCTGGGCTTTCTATTTTGTTCCATTGATCTATATTTCTGTCTTTGTGCCAGTACCACACTGTCTTGATGACTGTGGCTTTGTAGTAGAGCCTGAAGTCAGGTAAGTTGATTCCTCCAGTTCCATTCTTCTTTCTCAAAATTGCTTTGGCTATTCGAGGTTTTTTGTATTTCCATACAAATCTTGAAATTATTTGTTCTAGTTCTGTGAAAAATACCGCTGGTAGCTTGATAGGGATTGCATTGAATCTGTAGATTGCTTTGGGTAATATATTCATTTTCACTATATTGATTCTTCCAATCCATGAACATGGTATATTTCTCCATCTATTAGTGTCCTCTTTGATTTCTTTCATCAGTGTTTTATAGTTTTCTATATATAAGTCTTTAGTTTCTTTAGGTAGATATATTCCTAAGTATTTTATTCTTTTCGTTGCAATGGTGAATGGAATTGTTTCCTTAATTTCGTTTTCTACTTTCTCATTATTAGTGTATAGGAATGCAAGGGATTTCTGTGTGTTGATTTTATATCCTGCAACTTTACTATATTCATTGATTAGCTCTAGTAATTTTCTGGTGGAGTCTTTAGGGTTTTCTATGTAGAGGATCATGTCATCTGCAAACAGTGAGAGTTTTACTTCTTCTTTTCCAATTTGGATTCCTTTTATTTCTTTTTCTGCTCTGATTGCTGTGGCCAAAACTTCCAGAACTATGTTGAATAGTAGCGGTGAAAGTGGACATCCTTGTCTTGTTCCTGACTTTAGGGGAAATGCTTTCAATTTTTCACCATTGAGGATAATGTTTGCTGTGGGTTTGTCATATATAGCTTTTATTATGTTGAGGTATGTTCCTTCTATTCCTGCTTTCTGGAGAGTTTTTATCATAAATGGATGTTGAATTTTATCAAAGGCCTTCTCTGCATCTATTGAGATAATCATATGGCATTTATTTTTCAATTTGTTAATGTGGTGAATTACATTGATTGATTTGCGAATATTGAAGAATCCTTGCATTCCTGGGATAAAGCCTACTTGGTCATGGTGTATGATCTTTTTAATGTGTTGTTGGATTCTGATTGCTAGAATTTTGTTGAGGATTTTTGCATCTATGTTCATCAGTGATATTGGCCTGTAGTTTTCTTTTTTTGTGGCATCTTTGTCAGGTTTTGGTATTAGGGTGATGGTGGCCTCATAGAATGAGTTTGGAAGTTTACCTTCCTCTGCAATTTTCTGGAAGAGTTTGAGTAGGATAGGTGTTAGCTCTTCTCGAAATTTTTGGTAGAATTCAGCTGTGAAGCCGTCTGGACCTGGGCTTTTGTTTGCTGGAAGATTTCTGATTACAGTTTCAATTTCCGTGCTTGTGATGGGTCTGTTAAGATTTTCTATTTCTTCCTGGTTCAGTTTTGGAAAGTTGTATTTTTCTAAGAATTTGTCCATTTCTTCCACGTTGTCCAATTTATTGGCATATAATTGCTGATAGTAGTCTCTTATGATTCTTTGTATTTCTGTGTTGTTTTTTATTTTTTTTGTTTTTGGCTGTGTTAGGTCTTACTAATAGTTGTGGCACTCAGGATCTTGTTTCGTCATGCAGATCTTTTGTTCAGGGATTCTCTTTTTTGCCTCATACAATTCATGGGGTTCTCAGGGCAAGAATACTGGGCCACTCCTTCCTCCAGTGGACCATGTTTTGTCAGAACTCTCCACTATGACCTGCCCATCTTCAGTGGCCTTGCATGACATGGTTCTTAGCTTCATTGATTTACACAAGCCCCTTTGCCAAGACAAGGTCATGATCCATAAAGGGGATGAGAAGGGTAGATAGCATCACCAACACAATAGACTTGAATCCGAGAAAACTCTGGGAGATAGTGAAGGCGTTCTGGCCTGCTGCTGTCCATGGAGTCACAAAGAGTCAGACACAACTTCGTGAATGACAACAAGGGATTCTCTAGCTGTGGAGCACGGGCTTAGTTGCCCTGCAGCACGTGGGAGCTTAGTTCCCTGGCCAGGAATTGAACCTGCAAGGCAGGTTCTTAACCACTGGATCCGCAGGGAAGTTCCCCTCTTTTTCTTTTTAAAACTTATCATGAAAGCTTCTTACCTGACTCCCTTGCCTAACACCATCGCTCACCTCCTGTCTTTCCTGTGTCCCTTCAGGACAGTGGAACCGTGTGCATGCAACAATGGGATGGCCTTGGCCTTGGTGGAAAGTTAGCGCCCACAGATTATTGTTGATGATTTTTGCATGGAGTGCATAAAACAAGACTGTCTTGACTTTGAAAGCAGTTTACAAATCCTCAGTTCTGCAGGGAAAAAGACACCATTTATCATCCTAGAAATTTCAGAAGAACCGACTAATGAGTTGGCCTAAGGAGTACTTATGGGCCACCCACAAAACTCAATAAAACAAGACTGTCTTGACTTTGAAAGCAGTTTACAAATCCTCAGTTCTGCAGGGAAAAAGACACCATTTATCATCCTAGAAATTTCAGAAGAACCGACTAATGAGTTGGCCTAAGGAGTACTTATGGGCCACCCACAAAACTCATGGTAAACCAAAAAATAGAAATAAATAACATAGTGACCCTAGGGATAAGCTTCTGTTAAGGTTCATACCATTTCTGTCCTTCATGGAGCCCATCTTTGCATGAAATGTTCCCTTGGTATCTGTAATTTTCTTGAAGAGATCTCTGGTCTTTCCCATTCTATTTTTTCCCTCTATTTCTTTGCAGTGATCACGAGGAAGGCTTTCTTATCTCTCCTGGCTATTCTTTGGAACTCTGCATTCAGATGGGTATATCTTTCCTTTTCTCCTTTGCCTTTAGCTTCTTTTTTCTTTTCAGCCATTTGTTAGGCCTCCTCAGACAACCATTTTGCCTATTTGCATTTCTTTTTCTTGGGGATGGTCTTTTCCACTGCCTCCTGCACAATGTTATGAACCTCCATCCGTAGTTCTTCAGGCACTCTGTCAGATCGAATCCCTTGAATCTATTTGTCACTTCCACTGTGTAATTATAAGGGATTTGATTTAGGTCATACCTGAATGGTTGAGTGGTTTTCCCTACTTTCTTCAATTTAAGTCTGAATTTGGCAGTAAGGAATTTGTGATCTGAGCCACAGTCAGCTCCTGGTCTTGTTTTTGGTGACTGTGTAGAACTTCTNAGGCCTCCTCAGACAACCATTTTGCCTATTTGCATTTCTTTTTCTTGGGGATGGTCTTTTCCACTGCCTCCTGCACAATGTTATGAACCTCCATCCGTAGTTCTTCAGGCACTCTGTCAGATCGAATCCCTTGAATCTATTTGTCACTTCCACTGTGTAATTATAAGGGATTTGATTTAGGTCATACCTGAATGGTTGAGTGGTTTTCCCTACTTTCTTCAATTTAAGTCTGAATTTGGCAGTAAGGAATTTGTGATCTGAGCCACAGTCAGCTCCTGGTCTTGTTTTTGGTGACTGTGTAGAACTTCTCCATCTTTGGCTGCAAAGAATGTAATCAATCTGATTTCGGTGTTGACCATCTGATGATATCCATGTGTAGAGTTTTCTCTTGTGTTGTTGGAAAAGAGTGTTTGCTATGACCAGTGCATTCTCTTGGGAAAACTCTATTAGCCTTTGCTCTGCTTCATTTTGTACTCCAAGGGCAAATTTGCCTGTTACTCCAGGTGTTTCTTGACTTCATACTTTTGCATTCCAGTGCCATCTAATGAAAAGAACATCTTTTTTGGGTTTTAGTTCTAGAAGGTCTTGTAGATCTTCATAGAACCATTCAACTTCAGCTTCTTCAGTATTACTGGTTGGGGCATAGACTTGGATTACTGTGATATTGAATGGTTTGTCTTGGAAATGAGCAAAGGTCATTCGGTCATTTTTAAGATTGCATCCAAGTACTGCATTTCAGACTCTTTTGTTGACTATGGTGGCTACTCCATTTCTTCTAAGGGATTCTTGCCCACAGTAGTAGATATAATGATCATCATTCACCCATTCCAGTCCATTTTAGTTCACTGATTCCTAGAATGTCAATGTTCACTCTTGCCATTTCCTGTTTGGCCACTTCCAATCTGCCTTGATACATGGGCCTAACATTCCAGGTTCTTACGCAATATTGCTCCCTACAGCATCAGACTTTACTTCCATCACCAGTCACATCCACAACGGGGTATTGTTTTTGCTTTGGCTCCATCTCTTCTTTTTTTTTCTGGAGTTATTTCTCCACTCTTCTCCAGTAGAATATTGAGCACATACCGACCTGGGGAGTTCAGCTTTCAGTGTCTTATCTTTTTGTCTTTTCATACTGTTCATAGGGTTTTCCAAGGCAGAAATACTGAAGTGGTTTGCCATTGCCTTCTCCAGTGGACCACGTTTTGTCAGAACTCTCCACCATGACCTGTCCATCTTGGGTGGCCCTACACAGCATGGCTTATAGTTTCATTGAGTTAAAGAAGGCTGTGCCCCATGTGATCAGTTTGATTTGTTTTCTGTGACTGTGGTTTTCTTTCTGTCTGCCCACTGATGGCTAAGGATAAGAGGCTTGTGGAAGCTTCTGGTTCTGATGGGCGGGGCCATGCTAAGTAACTCTTTAATCCAATTTTCTGTTGATGGGCAGAGCTATGTTCCCTCCCTGTTGTTTGGCCCAAGATCAAACTATGGTGAAGATAATGAAGATAATGGCGACCTCCTTCAAAAGGTCCCGTGCATGCACTGCTGCACTCAGTGTCCCCGACCCTGCAGCAGGCCACCAATGACCCATGCCTCTGCCGAAGATTCCTGGACTCTCATGGGCAAGTCTGAGTCAGCGTCTTGTGGGGTCCTTGCTCCTTTCTCCTGGGTCCTGTTGCACACAAGGTTTTGTCTGTGCCCCCCAAGAGCTTGTTTCNATGCACTGCTGCACTCAGTGTCCCCGACCCTGCAGCAGGCCACCAATGACCCATGCCTCTGCTGAAGATTCCTGGACTCTCATGGGCAAGTCTGAGTCAGCGTCTTGTGGGGTCCTTGCTCCTTTCTCCTGGGTCCTGTTGCACACAAGGTTTTGTCTGTGCCCCCCAAGAGCTTGTTTCCCCAGTTCTGTGTAAGTTCTGCTGGCTCTATGGTGGGTGTAATAGTGATCTCCTCCAAGAGGGCTTATGCCATACCCAGGTTTGCTGCACCCAGAGCCCCTGCCCTTGGGGCGGGCCACTGCTGACCTGTACCTCCACAGGAGACACTCAAACACTCAAAGGTAGGTCTGGTTCAGTCTCTGTGGGGTCTCCTGGTACACATGTGGTCCACTGGAGAAGGTATTGTTTGAGCCTTCTGAGTATCTCTGGCAGGTATGGGGTTTGATCATAAAGGCGATTTTGCCCCTTCTACCATCTCGCACTGGTCATAGCAAACACAATCTTCCAATAGCACAAGAGAAGACTCTACACATGGACATCACCAGATAGTCAACACTGAAATCAGATTGATTACATTCTTTGCAGCCAAAGATGGAGAAGCTCTATACAGTCACCAAAAACAAGACTGGGAGCTGACTGTGGCTCAGTTCATGAACTCTTTATTGGCAGATTCAGACTTAAATTAAAGAAAGTAGGGAAAACCACTCAACCATTCAGGTATGACCTAAATCAAATTCCTTATGATTATACAGTGGAAGTGAGAAATAGATTTAAGGGACTAGATATGATACACAGAGTGTCTGATGAATTATGGACAGAGGTTCGCAACATTGTACAGGAGACAAGGATCAAGACCATCCCCAAGAAAAAGAAATGCAAAAAAGCAAAATGGATATCTGAGGAGGCCTTAAAAATAGCTGTGAAAAGAAGAGGAGCCAGAAGCAAAAGAGAAAAGGAAAGATAAACCCATTTGAATGCAGATTTCCAAAGAATAGCAAAGAGAGATAAGAAAGCCTCCCTCAAGGATAAATGCAAAGAAATTGAGTAAAACAATAGAATGGGAAAGACTAGAGATCTCTTCAAGAAAGAGGTACCAAGGGAACATTTCATGCAAAGATGGGCACAAAAAAGGACAGAAATTGTATGGACCTAACAGAAGCAGAAGATATTAAGAGGTGGCAAGAATACACAGAAGAATTATACCAAAAAAAAAAAAAAATCTTCATGACTCGGATAACCATGATGGTGTGATCACTCACCTAGAGTCAGATGTCCTGGAATGTGAAGTCAAGTGGGCCTTAGGAAGCATCACTAAGAACAAAGCTAGTGGAGGTGATGGAATTCCAGTTGAGCTGTTTCAGATCCTAAAAGATGGTGCTGTGAAAGTGCTGCACTCAATGTGTCAGCAAACTTGGAAAACTCAGCAGTGGCCACAGGACTGGAAAAGGTCAGTTTTCATTCCAATTCCAAAGAAAGGCAATGCCAAAGAATGTTCATACTACCACACAAATTGCACTCATCTCACACGCTAGCAAAGTAATGCTCAAAATTCTCCAAGCCAGGCTTCAACAGTACATGAACTGCAAAGTTCCAGATGTTCAGGCTGAATTTTGAAAAGGCAGAGAGCCAGAGATCAAATTGTCAACATCCGTTGGAGCATCAGAAAAGCAAGAGAGTTCCAGAAAAACATCTACTTCTGCTTTATTGAGTATGCCAAGCCTTTGACTGTGTGGATCACAAAAAATGTGGAAAATTCTTCAAGAGATGGGAATACCAGACCACCTTACCTGCCTCCTGAGAAATCTGCATGCTGGTCAAGAAGCAACAGTTNCGTTGGAGCATCAGAAAAGCAAGAGAGTTCCAGAAAAACATCTACTTCTGCTTTATTGAGTATGCCAAGCCTTTGACTGTGTGGATCACAAAAAATGTGGAAAATTCTTCAAGAGATGGGAATACCAGACCACCTTACCTGCCTCCTGAGAAATCTGCATGCTGGTCAAGAAGCAACAGTTAGAACTGGACATGGAACAACAGACTGGTTCCAAATAGGAAAAGGAGTACATCAAGGCTATATATTGTCACCCTGCTTATTTAACTATATGCAGAGTACATCATGTGAAATGCCGGGCTGGATGAAGCACAAGCTGGAATCAAGATTTCTGGGAGAAATACCAGTAACCTCAGATATGCAGATGACACCACCCTTATGGTAGAAAACGAAGAGGAGCTAAAGAGCCTCTTGATGAAAATGAAAGAGGAGAGTGAAAAAGCTGACTAAAACTCAACATTCAGAAAATGAAGATCGTGGCATCTGGTCCCATCAGTTCATGGCAAATAGATGGGGAAACAATGGAAACAGAGACTTTTTTGGGGGTGGGGCAGGAGCTCCAAAATCACTGCAGATGGTGACTGCAGCCATGAAATTAAAGGACACTTGCTCCTTGGAAGAAAAACTATGACCAAC